>JASANC010001935.1:0-23672 GCA_030248135.1 Theristus sp. LFF4_11
ATAAAAGCCCGAACTAGTTTCCAAAAATGGTTCAGAGCACATACACACCCACACGCGAAAACGTGACCGAAGAAACAGTTTTGTCATGTGAAAAAACTGGAGTGTGCGTTTGTTTGCTGCGTTTTTCTTTTTTTCTGACCGCAAACAACTGAAGCGGCGTGGACAATATCGCGCGCCGCAAATGAGCGGTCCGCTTTTGTCCGTGCGCGTGATAGTTCGGAATAGAATCGGCTATCTGTCATCAGCCAGAACCGAAACCAAATAATAATGATGACACAAACCATGGTAATATCTTTTATTTTGGTCCCGCGTCTCCATGCGCGCACAGATGGTTAAGCAGTCTCATGCACGACGCGGGAATTCAAAATAGGCAAAGGGATCCGAGTCCCCTAAATATGGCCGGGTCACTTAGACTATTCTTAATTACCACATAAAGATTGAAACTAGTTTCCTTTCACGTCCACAACCGCATTGAGTCGCAGGTCTTAAAGAAAAGCTGATATCAGTGTAATTTTTTTAAACGCTGCAAAAAGTAACAACTCGCGTTCTTTCACATGCAATGCCACCTGAAAAACGCTCTGCTTCATTTTCCCGCATCTGTCAGCAGCACTAGAACAATTTCAAAGCAGTTTAGAAACCAGTATAAAGACAAGAAGACGGACTGTTTCTGTCACATCTCCGCCAAAAAAACTGTCATTATTATGACGAAGGTCATTTCGAATTTGAAACTATTTAGGGTATGTTCAATGAACACGTGACGGCAAGGATGGGCGTCTGAGTTCATGTGGGCCTGAAAGTGTGGGGCACATGAGAAAATCAGGTCATCGGGGTCAAAGGGGCCTTTAAATCGGAGCGGTTTCTGATACCTTTTTATCATTTTTTTACAGAATTCAGCTGCGAATGATGCAAACCTTGTAAATCAGATAAGTAAAGTATTTTGACTTTTTTTGTTTGTCTTTGTTCTTTAACCCACCCGAAAATGTTTCGTCTTTCGGCATTTGGATGCCCATTCCCAATTTTTTCCTCGTTTGTGTGAAAAGAAAAAATGTCACCAAAAATGTTGCAAAGCAGCTGAAAAACAGTGAAAAAAACACGACAGGTGGCCTTAATATATAATCGAATAATTCGTCCTAAACTCTGGGTCCACAAAGTACGGTATCATCGGGTCTCGGCACGGTTTCACTTCACAGTTTTTTTGGTCGTGTCTGATGAAAAATTAATGGAAAAGTTTTAAAAAACCCAAAAGCAAATATAAAATGCAGTCTCTCTGTGTTCAGTGAAATCGTGTCGAAATCGTAGATTGGGTGGACACCGTACTCAGTCGGATCGGCATTGTGTGCTACAGTTTATATATTAGACAATACAGTATGCAAATGGCTAAAATAGGCCACCGCTGGAGACAAAGAAAGATTATAACCGAACTTGGCAAGCTGTGTGTGGGAATGAATCATTTCGGTCTGTGAAATGACTTTTATAATGATATTTGAAACTCAAAACTATTTGCCCGAAAAAAATGAAAATGTAGGCCGGTTTAGAAGGTCGAGACAAAGTGTCTGATTGACAGACGTTGTTTTGACTTTTTTCTTCATATCGCTTCCGCTTTTCAGCAATCAACAATGACCCACATGAATGAAAGCGTTTGTTCACTTCACACACTTGTCAGAGTTATCCGGTTGATTTCACGTTTTTATTAGGGTTTCTTCAAAATGTTTTGTACATTCGCTTTTCTGTACATCCCGCCCACCCACGGTTCACACTCAGAGAAAAATGAAATCTTTCCTTTAATCTTGTGCTGAAAATCATCAGAAACTCACACACCATACACCACCCACGTGCTTTTCCTGTAAAATGGTAATGAGTTTATAAACAGTGTACGTACATCCGTATCTCGTTTTTTTTGTACAAAAAATCATCTGAACTGGTGTTTTAACCGTTTTATTCACGATTAAAAAACCTGTGAGAATAACTGTTTGTTATACTGCACGAATGAGCTGGAACAAAACTGATTCTTGATGACTGGAAAACCTTTGCACAATGGGACGTCCATTGAAAACAACGAAAAAGTTCAACGATAAACTAAAAATTCACTCGGAAAACGATTGATTATCACAGAATATTTGTTATTGCTTTTGAATTGAGCGCTTTTTGAGGCAAATATTGATTGGTTTATGCAAAAAGCGACCGTGTGTTTTTGTTCCGAAAAAGTGAAGGCGTTTTGAAAATGATCCGTTAATTATAACGGTCGATAAATATTTTGGTCATCACTTAAAATGTGTTTATTTAAACCTGTCACCCTTTTCGCAAAATACCGTATTACCCCAAAAGGGGGGATTAATGTGGGGTTTGGGGGGGGGGGTTGTGGGGGGGGGGGGATTGGGGGGGGGGGTTTAAAAAAGGGGGGGGGGTGGGGGGAAAAGGGAAGGGGGGGAGGGGGGTTTGTTTGGGTGGGATGGGGGGGGGGGGGGGGGGGGGGGGGGGGGGGGGGGGGGGGGGGGGGGGGGGGGGGGGGGGGGGGGGGGGGGGGGGGGGGGGTGGGGGGGGGGGGGGGGGGGTATACAGAGCAGGCGAAACTTTTGAACAACTACTGCATCCTGCTTCTTTGGCGCGAGCTTTGATATTCTGCGAAAAACGTGACAGGTTTAAACAGATATACTTTACCAAAAACACAGAATAAAGCCGACAACAAACCAAGCCTTAAAACGCATGTACAGTATTGTCATTTTTTGGGTTCTGCGACTCATTGCATTTGCAGACGTGGAAAGGAAATTAGTTTCACGCTTGATGCGGCAATCCAGAATGGTCGAAATGTCTCAGCGCATGTCTCAGGGACTCGGGCACTTCACCAAGCTTGAATTCCCACGTCAAGCATGAAATCGCTTTTTTATCCAGGCACGCATTGAGTCGCAGAACCAAAACCAACAGGACAGTGTATATCAGTTATCACATATTAGAGCTTTGTTTGACTGTATGAAAGTTTTCTGACGTAGTTCAAAAAATGCTCGTTTGGAGGACAAAACCGTCCCGACAACAACCCCAAAAACAGTCATCGCTCATTCTTTCCAGCCGACAATTCTTCAAACTCTACCGTTGTGCTTTCCGTCAATCTCGACTGATCGCGAGGCAACCGCTGCTGATCTTGCAATTGATTAAAATCGGCATTACTAGTGTCATTATTGTTATTATTGTTCGTCACTCGATTTGCAAATGTAACCGCCACTTTGTTGTTGTTGTTAAAATTATTGCAATAATGATCGCCGCTACTGTCCATCCGTCGATGTTCGAACTGCGACGACGACAACGTTCGATTATTATCATTATTCTGCGTTCTCGTGAACCCGTCACTATTACCCTGATTATCACGACCAGTAGCAGCAGTGGCGGCGGACATGGGAGAGCGAAGCGAGCGCAGCCAGTTCATGATCGGATGCTGACCAATCGTTGAGGTGAACAGCGGCGGCGGCAGCCAATCAGCGCACAGCGGCGGAAGCCAGAGGCGATTCGGCAGTGGACCGTCGGGCGCGTTCCGCTCGGCCGCTTCGAAGAGACCGACGATCAAGAGGCGTTGCATGGAGCGAGCGGCACGACGTTGCGCACGTGGCAGGTCACAGTAGGAGTGGTAAAGGCTGGCAATGGCATGCAAAGTGGCATTTGGGTAGGTGAGTCGGATAATGGAGCTTTTGTCAATGAATGGTTGGTTTTAGGGCAGTGGGTGCAATGAAACAAAACCACCCACCACTACTGCTGGATGTCTTATGTTTTCAGGTTGAATCGCGAAACGCCAATTTTTTGGTTCGTGGGTTTTCTTTCATGTCGTTTAAGTTTGCTGTTCATTCACAGTATGGCCGAATAAATATCTCCATCAAGGCAGGATCAGTCGCAAACTTGGCCATTCCGTGATCATTGGAACAGCCAAATGTATAAGTGTTCAGCAAGACACAATAAGTTCACCTGTCCTCTGCTTGCTCGATGAATTTTTACTGATTGATCACCGTAAAATGCCAACTCAACACTTTCAAAACCTGGAGTCACTTTTAATCAGCAACGATCTTAACAGTCGACTTCAGAAAGACACACCCGACCCATCATCCCAAATTTTCTAGATTTTCCAGAACTTCACCAACCTGAACAGCCCACTGGTCAACCAATAGGCAACGAGTATATCAACAGTGTAGTGTGATCGACAGATGATCATGAAGAACATTCCAATAGCGGACCAGATGCCCGCCAGATATCTGTTGTAAAAAAAACGATTTTTTTCTTTTTTTATGAGAAACCATTTCAGTTTGGAGGTTTTCCAAAGCAATGTGGTGACCCGGTAAGTCTTAGTGGTGTAATTTTGTTTAGTTAAAAGGGCGTAAAGAAGGGAGAAAAATAAAGCTTGACGATTGAAATAGTAAAAGGTATTTTACATGTCAGTAGTAACGAGTATTTTTGAATAGTAAAGAGTATTCAATTACTGACGAATGTTTAAAAGTAGTAAATAGTAAAGAGTACAGAAATTGACCAAAAAATTGAATCTCTATAACCTCAGGAACGTCCATCCCATGCCGACGGGCGTGTATCGATTGAGCATGAAACAACAGAGACTGAACTGAATCGTGTGACCGGAGAATAGCAGGTCACCGCACAGGAAGCCGTCCGTGTTACCCTGGAGAGTTGAAAAAACATTTTAAGATTCAATAATTTGAAAAAGTTTTGGAAAAATATTCCGCAAAAGTATTTATAATCAGTGACAATGATGTACGGTTTATAATTGTTTGAAAAAAACTTGAGAATGAGAAGTCCCTTTTGCTAGAATTCTTCGAAACAATCATAAGGACACTAAAGGCGCATTCATTAAGCAGTATTTAGTGACCGCGCAGTAGCACGTTTTAACACAGCTTCATGAATGCCCGTTAAGACATAGAGAAGTCTCTCTACCTGTAAGCCGAGAATGAACATTTGCGAGAATACTCGCTGCATGACCACCCACGGATCGGTGCGATTCAGCGCTGGCCTACAACTGGCGTGATTGTCCTCGAAGCTGGCCGGCAACTGGGTCACACTCAAACTGGCGAGACGCAGAAAGTAACTGAAAATTCATCATTGCTCGATTTGTGATCAGCGAAAGCTTTAAGGCCGCAAAGGTATTTACCGCACATAATACTTTCCTTGTCTGAGCTGTTGGCGAATAGTTGGCTGTTGGCTAACGAATAGCGAACGAACAGCTGTTGGCCATAAGCGAATGGCCAGAGCTGTTTGTTCAATCTTAGAATACTAAACCCGTTTTTCAAGTTCCGTGCATACTTTTTCGGTATTTCACGCTGATGTTTTTCTGAATACTGCAGTAAAATATCTGCATGAAACATCGAAAAAGTACGCAGAGAACTGAGGAACGGGTTTAGTACTTTAAAAAATTCAGCTCGGGAGAGATCGGCGTTCTTTTCTTGTCAGTTCTCAACCGATTAAACATGAAAATCAATGAAATTATACCCATCACAAAATCAAATTTTCAAAAAAAGCACACAACAATTTTTCGCCCAAAGCAAAATGAAGAAAAACCGAACAAACAGCACGGTGGTGATGACGGCCCATCTACGCCAGATCAACCATCGATGCTCGTGCAGTAGCACGATGACGATCGTGAGTGCGAGCAACATCAGCACCATCGGGTCGCCGACACGCCACGCCCACGGCTGCTCCGGGATGACGCTGAACACGACGTCCGGGACCGCTTCCCTGGAAGAGTTTTTTGTGGCCCGAAAAATACAGTCGAACTTCAAATTATAAAGAATCCGCTGATTGGTTGGTGATTGATTACGGTGTGCATGCTTTCCTGTGCAGGCATTGCTGTGGGGGCGGAGTTTAGCTTGCACAGAGAGTATGCACACCGTAATCACCGACGAATGAGCTGATTCCCTATAATGTACAGTTCTACTGAGAGCAACAGAAAAAGAAAGTTCTTTAGTAATTCGGAAAGGTTGTTGAACTTGATTTGGTTCGGCTTTTCAGCAATCTTTGGAACTGTTCATCAGTTTCAGCAGTAGCCGTCATGCCCGTTCGACGGTGCAGTGTGTGCATGCTAACAACTCGATTCACGATTGTTTCCATCATTTCGTGGCACGGTTATCGTCTAATCATGTTATGTATCTTTGTAAAACCGTGTTTCAAGAAATATGGCGATATTCACAGAGAACCCGCAATCAGTTTTCATAGCAATAGTAGTGAACAATGGAAACAAACTTAACGAAAATTTGCTGACTTTTGAAAACCGTCGAAAAACAGTGCAAACCTGCCGACATAGTCGTGGATGACCGCTAGCACGATCAAATTGGAAAATAATGCGGACGCCCCAAGTAAGGTGAAACCGAACGTCTTTAGGTATTCGCGCGGGTACGTCTGCAAATAGTCCGGGTCGTCGCGCGGGTCGCGATGTTGTTGCTGATTATTGTACCCGCTAACATTCTCAGTATTATTGTATTTCCTCAGCTGTTGCTCATTGCGGTCGCTGAAGATGTCGTGCAGCTGATGTAGCGCTGATGAACCGTGATGGGTAATTTGGTGATGATGTGGATGATTGATGTCAGCATTGTTGTGGTTTTTCGTTGACGGATTCCTTAATGATACATGATTGCGCTGGTGAGCGGGAATCGTTGAGATCACCCCGTTGTTCTGGAGGATCGTGCATGACGGCTTTGGCGTCAACTGGAGATCGATTGACACTTCGTCTAAATCGATTGATGTTGTGTCGGTGATCGCATTGTTGTTGGTGTGGCAGTTTCTTGCGGTTGACTTTGGTTGTCTTGTTGACAAACTGTTGCTCATGATATGCGGTGTGAAGAAGCTGAAAGCGGCTGGATATTGTGCCTGTTGTTGTGTAAATTACTTGAATGCGTAAAATCCAACATTTCCTGTGGCTACGTGAGCGAATTTTGTATTTTGCAATTATTATGAATGACGTTTTTTACAGAGCATTTGAAGAAGTAAAGCGTATTTTTATGTTTTGACGTGAAATGAAAAGACACAACTGTAACATTCAAATACGCCAGCAAAAAAAATCAAACCGTTGCAGCTACAATAAATGTAAAACCTTCCAGATTCAATGAGCGAAATTTAACCGGCTGCTGAATTTCAGAAAAACAAATAAAACGGTCTTTCATGTGTGCGTCTGTGTGCCGAACTGGAACTACATACGCACATGTATACCTACCCTAGCACTGGATTGGTTTTCAAAAGTAAAAGCAAATAAAGTAATTTTAGGATGCCGTTTGTTTGATCCCCATACACCTGGAAATGTTGAAACGCTGAAATTTATTGAACCCAGTGCAGATGAGACGAAGCGTTTTCATTCAATTTCATACGAATATAAACACAACACTATTTATCAATTTATACCAAATAAACATCAAGCATTCTGATATAAGCGCTGTTTCAGAAATCAGATCCATTTCAACACAACAATTATACTCACGCATGACGCTGGAAGAACTCAGAGGTTTCGAGCCAGCTTGAATCTGCTTGAATTGAGCTCGGTAAGAATGTCCAATTTCTCAGGGTCCCTGTTCCTTGTTTCGGAATCAGGAAAAAACGCACGCAATTGTGAGAAATTGGTGCGGTCTCACGGTCCGTCTACGCTTTCTTACTTCTGACACGTTTGTTGTGCTATGAAAAAACTAGCAATATGAGTCGTGCCCATATGGTTCGGGTTTAGAAAATGGTTTGATTTTGCTGATTTTGAACTGCTTCAACCAGCTGTTGTTAAAATAGCAATGACTGTTGATGTTTAAAGCATACTGCTTTAAAGCCACAGTTGACGACCTTCAGATCACTGGAGTTCGCGGATGACGTGGTCATATTTGCGCAGACCACGCCCTCACTGCAGCGAGGCCTGAACGCTCCGACGAATGCAGCTGGACGGGTCGGCCTGCGTTTTGCGCCGGCAAAATGCGAATTGCTGGCCGCAGACTGGCCCGCCGGGGAAGCGGCAGATGTTACGATCGACGGCGTGCAACTGCCAAGAGTCGACTCGGCGGTCTACCTGGGGGCGGTAATAAACGCGAACAATGACTGTTCAGACGATGTTCACCGGCGCATCAGGCTGTCTGTGTGTGTCAATACGTACAAAGGCACGAGTGTACTCGGCGTGCATCCGCTCGTCGCTGCTCTACGGCTGCGAATTGTGGTCGCTCAACAATTCAATATTAAATAAAATAAAAGTGCAAGACAATCAGTGGCTCCGTTCAATCACTGGCACTCACTGGTCTGATCGCGTCACAAATAAAACCGTGCAACGTCGCGCATTCGGGCCGAAGGCGAACACTCAGGGCGACATCACGCAGCTGATTCAGCTGCGACGTCTACGGTGGCTGGGGCATGTGGCGCGCATGAGTCCGAGCCGCATTCCCGCGCGGGCGATCATGGCGTGCGCGGAGCGTGACTGGCGGCGGGCGCGAGGGCGACCGAAGGTGACGTGGCGAGAGATCACAAAAACTGAGACAAAACCGCTCTACACCAACGCGAGAGGGCGCATTCTGTATCCGCGTTCGGAGACAGCTGAGAAGCGAGGCGACTACAGCAGTTGGTACCGCACTATTCAGGCGAGCGCGAACGACAGGCAGCGATGGTCGGCAAACATCGAGGCGATCACGTACAAAACCGGAACGGTGGTGAACGGCGTCGAAGCCCGAACAACGGGAGCCGCGCTACGCGGAGCGACGAACTAAGTCAAAGTAAGTCAGGTCGATGTCGAGTTATTTGCTTCTACTTTTTGAATTCACAGTATTTGCGGTTATTTTTGAAATCAAAACCATTGATTGATACAAAACGACAAATCACACACCTTTACCAAACGCATTTTTTGTCAAGAAACTAAAGTGCGGTTTCACAGAAACTAAATTGAAAAAACCTAACTGATAGAATGGAATTAACATTTGCTTAAATAGCAAAAATTTATAAAGCCCCCAAGTGTGGACAGACAGACACACTTATAAGGATAGATAAAAGGTTTATGTGAAAGAAAAAAATGAACAATTCTGTAAAAAAAATCACAGCAAGATATGATACATGCAAGGTGAGAAATCTGAATAAAACACAAATACGTGTTAACACAGAATCAAGATAATATGCGAGCGGCTGCCGCCTACTTCTTATGAACGCGTTTTTAGCACCAACCAAAAGCCTCTTACAGTTGTTTGTGCCCAAAAAAATCCACATTAAAAATCAAGTTTTTCCCGTATGTCTGCCGATTTTTACAGGCGCTGGCACTCCGGTTAGTCATGCCATGCGTCCATTCCGCAACATACAGAAGAGAGGAGACTACACTAAAAAAATGAAGAATTTTATCCGGCACGGCAGAAATACACTCGGCTGGAACGAGAAAAACACACACACACACAAAAAGCAGAGGATCCATGACAATACGTACGGGGGCAGCCGGCCGACGAATTACCATTCACAAAATAATAAATATACACAATAATAATTCAAACGAGAGCGAGCGCGAGCCTACGTCAGAGCGGGGTGTCTCCCAGCAACCAGCGCATTAGCAAGTACGGCTAACATGCACCATGTCGATGCGCGTGCGTGCCGCGCCGTATAAGCTGGTCACAGGTTTATACTGGTATCGCATGTACATGAGCGTTTGAGCATTTGCCGCGGCGTATGTTGTGTTCTGTGTTCAAGAGGACAATCACAATTCACGAGCCAAAAACGACTTTAAAACGACTACAATGGCTGGTCAATAGTTTCAAAGACAACAGCACGCGAATTTTTTGAAACTTCAACGAATTTTGGAGAGTCATGGACTTTTCACTAGTCGACCACTTTTTACGGATCATGCTGCTGCTTTTTTGGAAGTCTCTGAAAGTGTGGTGTAAGGTTTCCATTCCATAATTTAGATCGCAACTATGCACATCATTTTGCGGTTCGCTTATGGGCTGAGGAACGTTGAGCAATAATTTTGAGTTGAACGCATAATTCCATGTAATTTCGCTGCTTAATTGTACCGCTTTCAGGAAATAATTGATCAGAGAGTTGTGGAAGTTCTGACATTGATTGAGAATTGTGTGCGCCTAAAGACTGCCTAAAGTACATGTGCATTTGCAGCAGTGTCAAGAATAACTACATATTTCGTTTGAAATAAACCTCTGAAATGTTTTTTTCCGAATCATACACACATATTTATTTCTCCTTTACCTTGAGAATAATGCGCACAACTGGAAAAAAGTTTTGCAACATGGTCTCACTGTTTCGTGTTGATATTTCATTTCTAGTTTATTCACATTTAATCCCAGTAACACAATAATACAAAAAACCTTTCGCTTTTCTGCATGTTGAATCACATAATGCATTGAACTTGTATGCACACAAAAAAGTGTAATTGAATGTGCAGAACATAGAAAAACGGCAAGTAACCAAAGTAAAAACACGTCAAAATAGAAAAAACTCTTATGAAAACATTTCACACCTCGTGTCTAGACACATTATTAACATTTGTTGGCTGTTGCTGTTGCTGTTTCGCCAGTAACAATTTTCTCGCCGCAAATCGCAACGCGTCCGCATCGGATCCATAGCCGGCGTCATCGGGCGCTATAACGCGCAACTTATGCGGCGTTACGCGCGTGTAACGCTGCTGCTGTTGACGTGCGATAACGTCCGTTGGTGTTGTCGTATGCTGTGATAACGTCGGTGGACGCCGAATGAGTGCGTCCGCGTTCGCGAGTCGACCGGCGATTGAGTACGCGCCCGGAGGCGCATGTGGGTGGTGATAACGCTGGTTAACGTTGCCGTTAACGCTGCCATTAACGTTCGTTAAGGTCGCTGGCGCCGGCGTCTCCAGTCGCCCATAACTGTGCTCCGTATGATCGAAGTCAGTCATGCTGTCTCGCTCATCGACGCTCAGCACCTGCAACGATTCGTCCACTGTCGCCGGTGTAACGCGCGTTTCACGCTCGTTAACGCCGGCTAACGCGCCATTATGTTTGCGAAGATGCTCGTCGTCGGAGTGCGGATTGAGATACGGCTGGCGGTGTTGATGTTGCCGCGATGAGCAGCGGCGGACAGAGTGCTGATGCGGCGGTTGATGATGGTTGATGCGGCGGTGAAGTTTCGCCTCGCTTTCGGACGCGTAGCCAGACGCTTTTTGGCTGGAGTTGGTGCGACCGTTGTTGTGGTGTCGGCCGGGTGGTGTTCGCTTTGACGCTGAAAGAACGGAGCTGAATTAAAAAGCAATCTTTGATTCAAATTTGTTCCCCGACAGTTGTGAGCTGTGACCAGTTTTCCGGGCCCCAGTCCTCCTTCCCACAGTTCTCCGCTACCCGTTTTCACCTGAGATCTCTATTCTAAGATTTTGATTGTGGCAAGCTGCCGTGGACTCGGACCTTGGGTTTCATGCGTCTCCGTCTAACATGCTGTTCATACAGTTATACAGTTTTTCTATCGGAGTTCCGTGCTTTTCGCAAAAAAATGAAATGGTTGGATGGATGGAGTCCAGGAAAAAATTCAACCTTTCGTCATTCTCGTTTTCTGCGCGCTGCCGTCAAACAACACGATGCCAGTATCCGAGTCCGGTCCGCTCATGTCGGTGATCGCGAGATCCTTTGCCGACGGTTTCACAAGAATCTGCACTTTTCTCGCGGCTCCGGTTGCGCCGCTGCCATGATGCTCCATTGTGAAATCGCCTTCGACTGACGACAGAGTGCTGCCGTTTTCCGCTGTGTTCGTTGCGTTCATTGAGCAGTCTATAAAAAGTCAGCGTGATGGGAAATTTATGTTATGAATGGCGTTATTTGTAAAATTTAATCGAGTATATTACGCAATCTTCGAATGTTTACCGGCAAACAACGCCCGCATCGCGTCAGTGGCGAACTGCAGTTTGCGTTTCGTCAGCTCGAGTCGACTGGAGCGCACGAGCACACCGTGAGTCGTTTGGCAAAGTTTATCGAAACCTGCAAAAAAAACGAAACTACCTGGGGAAATTTTCACATGAATGGTCCTTGTCGAAAATCCTACTCTCTTTTCTATTTTTTGCTAGAATGGTGTAAAAAAGCCTTTTTTACCCATGGAAGCGATCAGTTTTTGAGCGGCGGTCGATTCGTAAACGTGCAACGGAACACAGGTCTCCAGATGATTTGAGGTCGTGACGACAATCTCAGCGGACAATCGTTTTAGCTGCATCAGATCAGTGAACGTTTGAGTTTTGAGTGTGATTCGTTTTTGAAAACAAAACACAAAAACCTCCATTGAACGTTGTCACTTCAGTTTTGTTCAATCAAAACTCATCAGAGTTCAAACAACTTCAAAATTAACTCACAACAGCCAACGATTGTTGTGCCTCGTCACCGTCGTCTCCAAACAAAGAGAATGCCAGCAAAGTTGGATGCGGGAGGCCTGGCATTGATTTTGATATCGAAAAAGCTGATTGACAGTTCAACACACTTCTTATTCACCAACACAAAACAAAAACAGTTGAGGCAAAAAACAAAACAAATCGAAAAACTCACCCAGCAACGATTGCAACGCACGACTGGCTGCCTGTAACTTTGGCAGATGGACAGCGGATGGGAAGTAGATTGCGAAATCGCTATTAGAGGACGAATCGGATTGGTTCTTCTGTTTTGGCTCAGCATTCTGATTGCCATTTGCCATCATTGACGCCAACAGTGGCTGCGGTTGGCGCTCAAAGCCGATCGCACACAGCAATTCCCGCCAGCCGGTGACTTCCGGGCCAACTTGACTGCGAACGCTGTGCTCGCTCGTGTAGAGGACGTTCTTGTCCTGTCCGTCTCTGATTCGTTTTATCGACTTCTCTACCTGCAGAAAAAAATGAATGTCGTGGCCAATGAGAGAAAAATAGTTTAGCTTTTGAAGCGCGACAATGTATCACGTGGGTAAAATTGAACGAGTCAAGCCAATTCAGAATCGGGTAGACTGAACGTAAACCAAGCAGCGTTTTCAACTAAGTTCCACTCCATTGTGACAAATTTGCGTACTTCTCCAGAGAACAATCCCCAATTTTGAAAGCGCACTGTGCACAGCTTTCGTAGTTTCCAGGTGTGTTTGAGTCTTTGAGCACTGACAGTGAATTTCTGTCAACTAAGACCAATAAATAAGCCGAAAAACTTTAATTCAAATTCCCAATAATAAAAAGCCACTCACCAAATGCACAATCGGCCGCATCGCCTCGCGACACTCGTCCGGCGTGCGCAGCAGCATTCGCAGCGACCGTGCCAATTCCGCCGCCGCCTTGTGCATCAGTTCACCACCGCCACCACCCGCTCCATCATCATCATCATCATCGTCCTGTTTGTGAAATGTCTGCCCACCGATCACGAGAACGTTCGCCGACGCCAGCACACCGTGCTCGGCGGCCAACTCGTGGAAGATGGACGGCGTCTGTCGATTCTCCTGTATCGCGGCGTACAGGGTGTGCAGGAAGTTCGTCACGCGGACGTCCATCGCCGTCGGAGACTGCACGATCAGCAGCACGGCGGCGGCGCCGGCGGTGTGGCTTGAAAAATTGAGGGAACGTTTTTATTGTTGAGAATAGATCAAAAGCGACGTCTCTGGTTGTTGATCTGTTTGCTGCGGCGTGATATCGCGAGTGCTGCTTTATGTGCACAAGTTCACACTACTTTTGAAACTGTCCCTCTCTCTTGGTCTGGTGGTGGCGCGTTGGACTGTTGTGTGTGCGTTCGGGAGATCGAACCCCGTAGAGCGATGTATCCAGCACTTAATGACAGAGAAAACTCGATGGGCACCCTACTCGACGGCGCTCTGTACGTTTTTCTCCGTTGGCCCGCTGAAAACATCGCCTAAAATGCCCAACAATAAGAACAACGAGTGTGCGGTCTCGGCAACTTGACGACCTGACCAGCCGAATATGACTAGTGGGGATGTGGAGCAACAGTGGCTGCACGGCGGGTTGCTGGGCAAGCTGCGCGAAAGTGCGTACGTGTTTATTCAGCGGAGCCAAGTGGGCACGCACAGGAGCATCTGTCGGTGTATCCTAATGAGCAGTCGCTGAAGCAGCACGATTTCCCAAGCGGCGGCGTGGCACCAACCGTCATCTACTCACCCGGTTTACGGTCTCGCAAATAGCAGTGCACCCGGACTCCTCTGTGCAGCGAACATTGTAAGACCGCGTATATCTCCAAACCAGCTCTTACACGGAAACCCATAAACCTAGCTTTCAGCAAACGCAATCAAAAAACAAAAAAAACAAACATACAACGCAGTGGCGAGTCGATACAGCCGACTGCAGTTGGCGGCATCCTCTGTCCAGAGTCGACTGGCCTCCGACGTCAGCAACGTGACGAGCTTGCAATCGCGCAACGAACACGCGCTCGTTTCAATCTCATCCGCACTGATCCTAACCACCGCCGTCGGTTGATTGTCCGTTCCACCATCAACCCCATCATCATCATCATCATCATCATCACCCTTACCATCCGACAACATCAACACGCCGCAATCATCGTCGGCCAACGTCAGCTGCAGATGTGCCACCGTGCTGCGACTCAGTTTGTGCAGGAACTGCGCGGCCGATTGAAACTGCGCACCAATCGAGATCGAACAGTCGAGCACGGACGCCAACGCCTGCTGGTATTGCGCGCTAGCCGAGAGCTCGTGCATCGGCTGGACACAGAGGAAGTTTCTGTTGCCGCCGGTTGGGCGGGATTCGCGGTGCATCGGTGGTCGATGACTCGTGGGCGTGATCAACGACGATACGCATCGCACGAGGAAGTGGCGCTGGCGGGCGGGATGCACCAGCTGGTGGAGGAGGTCGCCGTCGGCGCAGACCGTCATTGACGAGTGATGGTTGATTGACGGCGGTGCGCTTGATGTCAGTAGTAGATGACGGTTGATGTGCTCCGACACTGATGCGGTTGATTGCATGACGCCGGACTCGTGCAGCGAGACGCGCACGCACGAAACGAGCGTACAGGCGCCGGACAGATTCAGACGCCACTGGAATTGGTGCGGCGTGACGCTGCTGCCGCTGGCGGACAGCGCTGGCGACGCGTTCAGCTCCTCGCACACGAATAGCTGGAGGTCTGCGAAAAATAAGGGAAATCAGTGAGAAAACCAGTGTTGAGAGCGTTGTCAAAGACATTGTTGCCAATGTTCCCTGTAATTACAACTAGTGCAAGCGCTGTTTCTTGGGGTTTTGCCTGGTAAGCGTATATCGCGGGCCTAGGCTTGTCAGTACGTCAAGGACCGGGCTGCAAAAAATAATGACCAGAACAGACGGATGTCAGGTCTGCCTGAAACATCAGCGAAACAGTGGGGACACACAATGTTTCCGGAAACTCCCTCTCCCTGTTCCCTCACGGTCCCGACAACTCTCTGTTTCTGCGGACCACGGATTTTGATTCTGAATTTTGAGAGAACGAATGAGGAATCATTCCCACACTCTGATAAAAGTCACAGTTAAAAGGAAAGCGAAAAAAACGCAAACCAGGCTCCTCATCCGACATCAGCCAGACGCAGCTGCAAAGGCCCGGGACGTCGAATCGATAGAGCAGCTGCTCCTGGCGTTCCTGTAGCGCGTCCAGGCCGTTCTGGAGGTTTGATTCGGTCAACGAACTGACCGGTTGCCGGTTCTCACCAGCACACTCGAGCTCTGCGCCTTCATCCTCGATCAAGTACCGCCGTTGCCGGTGTAATATGGCTAGTCGATTGCGTTCGGCTGCTAGTAGTGCCTTTGTGTTTTCTTTCTGCTGAGCGAGCAGCAGCTGAAAATTTAGAAAATGCTTCGATTGAGCAACGGAAATGCCACATTGGTTTGATTTGACACAATTGTCTTCGTCGTGTGTTTGGGTGGCAGATTAGACGTTCGCTAATGCAATCTGGGGATCGAGCCCAGCCGAGAAAGAGGGGTATCGACGCGCAAGAACACCCTACGGGTGCTCAATTAAGAAACGATCTGAGCTAGTCCTAGGAGGAAAAGGATTGCCTAAAACCATGTTTATTCCTATTTCGTTTGATAAAAACCCGTTAACCCACCATTTCCAAGACTCGAAGCGCCGATTGCAAGTCTGCAACGTGACCGAACAGCAGACACTCGTCAACGGCCACGTTGCCATCATGCGTGGCGTCCTGAACCCGCTGCGCCTCTGACACCTCGCCTAATGCGGCCTGAGAATGCGAAGTGGAACTTCTGTTTCAACTTTTTTTGAATTTCAGCTTCATTTTAGTTTGTATTAATAGTTTTTTCGCGTTTCAGGGAAAGCATTTCTTTTTTTAACATTTGTCACCTTGCAAATGGGAAGTGAAACTTCAGTTTCAATTTTGTTGAATTTCAGGTTCATTTTAGTTTTTTTTGTCGCGTTTCAAGGAGAACATTCCTTTCATGATTTGCAACCAACCTGAACATCGTCGACCATCCACTGAAGCACGATTCGCGCCAGTCTCGCCTGTAGCACGATGTCGGCTCGCTCGCTCGACAGCGCCAGCGACAGCGCCGCGTCCAGATGCTTCACGGATGTGGCGTGGTCGCCGGCCGTGATTGCGCAGATGCCTGCAAGAATGCTGTCGGAGTCCATTGAATGAATTGCAGACATTCAATCGTTACATTCAACTTGTCGTCTCTCTCGTGGTGTGATCAATCTTTTGGCTTGCCTACTCGTGGTGTCTTACACTTCTCTGGTTTTCTGGTATATCATGTCGTGCACTGCAGAAGAAAACTGAATGACTGACTGATCAATGGAGTTCCTTTGGATTAAGCCCCCCCCCGAACGACAGTAATAAAAATCAAAGAAAGAAACTCGGATCGGTCAATGCACTGGATGGCATTCTGAGCTGATCCTGGCTGCCAGCATATAAAGTCAAACTCTAAATTATAGTGAAGCAGCGTCGTCGGCTGTGGTCACGTGATGCGTGCTTTCTGTGCAGAAATTGCTGCGGTGAAGGGGCGGATTTTGATTTGCCCAGAAAGCACCCATCACGTCACAACCAACCAATCAGCTGATTCCCTATAATTTCGAGTTCGACTGTATCTGACCAATCAGCCCCGACCCTAAAAACGCCCCCCACCCAGTTCACCGTACCGAGCTCGATATGCGCCGTGATGACGTGCGCGCTCGGCTGCATGCGCTCGCTCGTCACGATCTGCATCAGTGTCGACTCGTAGACGCCCGGCGACTGCTCATCAACGCCGTTCATCTGCTCCACATGCGCCAACAGCAGCAGCGCACGACACTCGTCCGCCCACTGACCGGACTGGCGTGCCAGCGCCAGCTGGCGTGTGGCGTGCGCTCGCGCCACTTCAAGTTCGCCGGCCAACGTGGCGACGGCCAGTCGGTCGGCGTGCGCGCGCTGTTCGTCCGTGCGCAAGTGCAGACGGGCGACAAAGTCGAGCGTCGAGGCGGCGATGTGCGCGGCAGAGGCGAGGTCGCCGACTGCCGTGTAGCCGGCGGCCAGGCAGCGCCAGGCGTCGATCTGAATGAGCGTGGATGGGGGTTTTGTGATTGCGATGGAGCAGATTTGGAATGTGACTTTGGCAGAGTAACTCGGTCATTTCCTGGCGAACATGTCAAAATGACGCTACTTGCTACTGCAAGCAATGTCGAGCATGTATCCGCGCGGCGACGATTTGGTCGGAACGTGGCGCACTTGCCACCATGCGGCTGGACGGAGGCGTGCGGTAATGTGAACCGCATATGGCGGCTACAGTCGAACTCTGCCGGCTGAGTGGCTAAGTGGATAGCACTTGGGACTTCCAATCGGAAGGCCCGGGTTCGAATCCGCTCGTGACCACTCGGCTGCCCCGGGTTGCGTGGGGCTCAATGGTTCGGCAGCATAAACGTCGGCTTTCTTGATTCACAAGATTGCTGTTCCGGTGGCGAGGAACTCAATGACATCGCGCCCATGCATACCAGCGCAGCTTGCCCAACGCCCACTTCTATATCAGAAAAACTGCTTCCAACGTCGCAGCCCATGTGGTGGACAATAAAAAATTGCGACATTGCCGTTCCCCAAGGGCGTTGGGTAAGGATAAAAAGGGGGCAACAAACAACAACAACAACAACAGTCGAACTCTAAATTATAGGGAATCAGCTGATTGGTTGGTGGTATGCGATGCATACTTTCTGTTGCAGGCATTGCTGTCGAGCGTTGTCTGTTGGAGTCGCCGCCCTGCACAGAACACACGCGACCACCGACCAATCAGCTGATTTCCTATAATTTCGCGTTCGACTGTAGTGAACCACGTGTGCCACTCACGCCATCGTGCTCACGGTAGCAGTCTACAGTCAAGGAAAAATCCCAAACGGAAAATATCGCAAATACCAAAAATACCTTGGTGTGCACGTCCACCGCGCAATTATCCATGACACGCAACGCGGACAACTGTCGCTGCACGGTGATCTGCGGGCGATCCAATTCGAGCCACAGTTTTCCCGCCCGATAGAACGCCAACGCCACTCGCGGCTGGTTGTTGTCGGCCAGCTGACGGAAATGCGCCTCGTCGGTGCCCGTCACGAAGCGCTCGTAGGCACGAATCGCTGCGCCAATTAGACCGGCTCGCTCCAGAAGATCTAACACAATTGAGTTCCGTCATTTTGTTCGTTTTGAGTTTCGCTATCTATGTAGGATAGGTTTCACTCAGAATACACAAGATTCTTAATGATTGAACCCGTTCCTTGCAGGTTTGTCTCTGCTGTGCAAGGATCGTGACATGCGTCCAGCTGACGGAACTGGAAACAGCGAATTATTTTTATCGAGTGCAGCTATAGTCGAACTTTAAATTATAGCGAATCAGCTGATTCGTTAGTGATTACGGCATGCATGCTTTTTGTGCAAACCAAACTCCGCCCCCAAACCAAACCAAACCAAACAACGACTGTACACCCTAAAATCCGCGCTCTACAAACCGGCGAATCGCCAGTTGCAGTCCATGACCAACGCGGCCACCCTCGGGTCCTCTCCCATCGTCGTCGTTCGTTCCGTTGACCGGCATTCCCGCGCTGTGCCGCCGTCCCAAACGCGAACCATCTGGCGATAGTGTTTCATGGCGGCTCGCGCGTCGCCGCTCTGCTCGCACACTCCGCCCATCGTCGCCAGCGTCTCGCAGAGGAAGCGACGGCGTTGCGTGGCGCTCAGGATCCGTTGAGCCACCCGGTGCTGCTCGTGCAACGCCTGTATCGTCGGCTGGTGCTTGTGCTGCACGCGGTACAGGGTGGCGATACGCTCGCACGCTCTGCGGGATACGGTACGGTTGAATGAAACAGAGCCCGACGGTATACGGTAGCTACCGAATGTTCGGTCGCTTTCCAGATTCCACACATTCGAATGATTAGGATTGTTGAAAAATAGGGGGAAAGAAACCAAGAAAAAATCCGACTGAAGTTGCGCAATCGTTTTTTTATGTCTGTGCGGTCAGCGAATGTCGAGAGCAATCAAGGGGAATGGAAATCGAATAAAGGTCGGTTCATACTCACGTATGTTGACGGACGTCAAAAGGATGCTAAACCACAAAACCTGACGTGCCGTATACATCAGTATGAACGGGCCAAAAGGTTCACCGTTTTGCCGTTGACCGTTCGAACTCGTCTCTCAACGTCTGCTCAAACAGCTAGAGCTCACCGAAACAGCCCAATGACGTCCTGCGGCTGCCGCTGCTGCATCACCGCCATCGACTGCGCGTAGAACGTCATCGCCTTCTCGTGACGTCCGGCCTGACGGTACGCATCGCCGAGCAGTCCGTAGATGGGCGCTTCCGCCGAGCGATACCGGGTGTTGCAACGTGACAACTTCAGCGCTTTCCCAAGCACTCGTACGCCCGCCGGAACGTCGCCGCGTGCGAGCAGCGTTTCGGCGATCTGCTGCATCGCGCACAGTTTCCCGGCGACGTCTGAGCCAATGTGCGCTAGCGCCAGGAAATATCTGGAGAAAATGGAGTTTTCCGAATGTCTGCTGTGGACAGATGTCGCTGTTTGCTATTTCGCCAGGTTGTTCCGCCACGCATTCCGCTGTGACGGTCATGTACATTCATGCATCACGTCGCCATCACTTCTCTTTTACAAGAGTTGTTGTTGTTGTTCATGGCCCGGCTTTTACAACGACGCAGCTCCTACAAAGTGTCCACACACACGACCGAGACTCTTCGGTCGGCCAAATTGCGTCAGTGCCTTTCCCGTCTGTCTTTTACAAGAGTAGTAGCACGTGACGTCACGTTCCGTGACGTGACATGACATGACGTGACGTGACGTGACGTGACGTGTGAGATTATAAGAAACACAAAAAACCAACTTTTGGCATTCAAGCGCATCGTCCAACTGCGACACGGCCAAATGCGCACGGCCCAGCCACGAGTACGCGTTGGACATGCCCGCGTAGCAGCGGGCGTCTTTCGCGATCGACAATTCCTGCTCGAAATAGCGCAACGCCTCGCGGTATCTGAATGGACAAGGATGAGCGTTTATGTGATGTAAAAGATTTATTAGGTTGAGTTTGATGATCCAACCGAACGAAAAGGTGAAACGTTATGAGTGCGGGCTCACGGAACACGGTATCTACAAAATATCTGCCACTGCCACGGAACACAATCAGTTTCTTTGACCCGGCCTTCTTTGACTCAAAAACAATTGTTGGAAAACGAATGGAAAGCAGCAGAAAACGAAGGTTTCATCGTTTCTTGACGATCAGGGACGCCTGACGCTCTTAAGCACCGACTACGGTAGATACCGTACTCCGTGCGGACGGACAATCAATTTTTCACATTCAGTCTCACCTGCCGGCCTCGTAGTGCATCTGCCCGAGCAGCTCGCACGCGTGCCGCTCCGCCTCGGCGTTGCCGGCGTCCTGCGCGGCCATCAGATACTTCGCCAGACACTCGTCCGCTCGCTGCTGTTCACCGCGTCGCGTGTGGTGTTCCGCTAACGATGCAAGCGCCGCGAGGTACATGTCGACATCGGCCACATGACCGCTGACGCCCGTCCCGCCGTCGTCCTCGTGATGACCGCACTGATCCTCATCAGCGACCGCACACAACGCCAACCGCTTCTGCCAGTGCTCGAGCGCCCGCTCCGACTGCCCGCGACGCTCGGCCGCCTCCGCGAGAACGCCGTGCGCCTGGAAGCGGCCGGCGCGGTCGCCCAGACCCGCCGCGCACCGCAGCTGAATGTCGGCGGTACGTTCGGCGGCGTCGATCTGTGACAAAAAAACGCAGAAACGGTTATAGTTTTGGATGACGGGTCGTTCGTGTTGCGGTATATCAGACGAGTGTGACACTAGTGTGGTCTCAAGTCTGTCTCTAATGCCCGTCAAATCGGGACAATTAACCGCTTCGACTTGCGGGCTTCGCGGTATTGATTAAGCGGTGTACGACCGTTTTGTGTCACATAACATGTCCTGGCACCAAGTTTCCGTCGGATTGATGATTGGCTCTAGCGATTCAAAGACTCTCATGTTCCGGGTCACTTCACTCACGTCGCCGAGTGCGAGCAGACAACGAGCGAGATTGCCGTGCGACGTCGCCATCGCTCTCGCGTCCGCGCTTTCGGCCGTCAGCTGCGTGTGCTTACGGTAGAGGCGTGCTGCGTTCGCCAGATCGCCGCAGTGCTCGTGCACGGCGCCGAGGTGACCGCACGCAGCGCCCTCCATCGATTGATCCTGGAAGACAATAAAGCGGTTGTTGTTGTTTGTTGTTTGTTGTTTGTTGCCCCCTTTTTATCCTTACCCAACGCCCTTGGGGAAAGGCATTGTCGCAAAAAAAAATTTTTATTGTCCACCGCATGGGCTGCGACGTTGGAAGCAGTTTTTCTGCCATAGAAGTGGGCGTTGGACAAGCTGCGCTGGTATGCATGGGCGCGATGTCATTAAGTTCCTCGCCACCGGAACAGCAATCTTGTGAGTCAAGAAAGCCGACGTTTATGCTGCCGAACCATTAAGACCCACGCAGCCCGGGGCTGCCGAGAGGTCACCAGCGGATTCGAACCCGGGCCTTCCGATTGGAAGTCCCAAGTGCTATCCACTCAGCCACTCAGCCGGCACAATAAAGCGGTCAATTATGTCAATGAAAAAAGTTATTAACGACTGCCGAATTTATTCGACCATACTGTACGAACGAACCACTCAAGTGATTCAGCGTATTATCATTTCAGGAAGACCGGAGGAACAAAAGTGTCAAAACCCAGAGGAAAACCCTACAACCGAACCAGACCCGTAAAACGTCAGCACACGGCGAAATGTCTACCGTACCCAAATTTTAAATTTCGTGAAACATTTTCCTATCCCCGTGTGCGAACGCATTGAGTCCCAGAACCAAAATAAAATAAAAGATAGTACCTTCAAGGACAACGCGATCTGCAGCTCCTTCTCGGCGTACTTTCGCGCCGCCTTCAATTGCGCCTGCGCTCGCGCGTTCACGCTCAACTGACCGTAGGCCATTGCCTGTTGGTGGCGGTCTTTCGCTTTCTTGGCAAACTCGAGACTTTCGCTCAAATAGCCGGCAGCCTCTCTGTATCGTTGGCGACTGTTCGCCAATCGACCCAACTGACAGGCGACCCGGAGCCTTCTCGACGTGATCGTGCGAGTGCTTCGCGGCGAGCTCGCGGCCTTCGTGCAACAGCAGTTCGGCGTCGTCGTGGTTTCCCCGTTGAATGTAAATCTGCAAGAACACGGTTTTGTTTACTGATGTGTCGGTTGCAGAAACAAGTTCGGTGATCACGTGACCATCACGTGATGGCTGCAACAATGTACAGCATCATTCATTCATGGCGGTATAATTGTATGGTGAAATTGTTCAATCGTTGTCCTTGTCGGGCTACTTTTTTGTGCCATCGTTCACTTACCCAGATGTTAAGTTCGACAATACTTTTTCGCTTCTGCAGCGACTAAATGTTTTTATACGCTTGGATAGAAATCAATTTCATGTTCGACCGGGAATTCAAAAGTAACCCCCCAATTGTTCGCTGCCCAACCTGCGCCAGTCCCATCGTAACGCCAAGGTGTATCGCAGCAGCGCTCTCAACCGCTCCTGCATTCGACTCCTCTTGTCCGCTGTTCAATATCAGATGTCTACATTGCTCGTACGAGTCTTGTGCATTGTCCAGGTCGCTCGTTCGTAAGTACAAATGACCCATCGAGGCTAACACCGACAAACATTGAGACTCGTCGCCCAGCTGAGAATGGTAGAAGTTGATTGGCTTATAGAACGCTTAAAGCGATTTATAGAACGCTTAAAAAAAGATTGCGATTTTTCATGAATGATCACGATGTGGTGAATACTCAACATGGTGTTCAGTTTTTACACCTGGTTCTGGTCTCACAATACAAATGTGGAACAGTCCACATTGTGTTCAGTTTTTACCCCTGGTTCGGTTACCAAACAAAAAGTAGATTTTTTATTATTTTTTTGCAAAAATAATTGAGAAACCGGCCGACTTTCAAACGCAATGCGAGCTCGCTCCGATAATGCTCGAGCGCTTGTTTGTCGTCGTGCAGCGCGACGCTCAACATGCCGAGATTACCGTGGGCGCGCGCCTCGCCGACCAAGTCGCCTGATACAGCAAACGAACATCAGTCAGTGTGATCTTTTATTTTGGTCACGAACGAGACTCAATGTGCGCATTTCATGGATGACGTGGGAATTCAAAATTGGCAAAGTGATCCGAGTCCGCTGAATAGGACCGAGTCACTTTGGCGACTTTGAATGGCCACATGAAGATATTGAAATCAGTTTTTTTCACGTC
>JASANC010001936.1:0-23790 GCA_030248135.1 Theristus sp. LFF4_11
CAGAAAACATGCATACCGTAATTCCCAAGTACCAATCAGCTGATTCCCTATAATTTAGAGTTCGACTGTACATTGTGTCGAATAAAATTAATCAGTCAACCGGTGCTTCAAAACGGATAGTTCCGCAAAAACTGTGAAGAAATCCGCGCAAAACATCTCGGTCTTGTTCTTTTTCCAAAGTTTCCCCACCCAAACAGGGCGACGCCACCACGGGCGAGGCGTTGTGCCATCACGACGACATTGCGAAAGTCTCGTTCACCGGTTCGGTCGCGACCGGCAAGCGAATCCAGCAGGCGTGCGCGGCGCGAAATTTGAAACCGGTCACGCTGGAGTTGGGCGGCAAAAGTCCACTGTTGATATTCGCCGATGCCGATTTGGATGGTGCCGTCAGCGGAGCGATGATGGCGAACTTTTTCTCGCAGGGACAGGTATCGGTTTTTTGTTGGTGTCGCGTTTTTCAGAGGCAAATGGTGAACGTTCAGCAATAGCAAACTACAATTTCCCATTTCCTACAAACTTTCCTGTCTTCTTATGTTACAATACGTGCCAAAGGCACGGGTCAATGGCTGGTGGTACTATCGACGATAAAGCCCTCCCAAGTCAATGCCTGCACAGCAATGCATGCATCAACTCTGCAAGTTTGTGCAACCAACCAATCAGCTAGTTGTATATGTTATCCAGATGGACTGTGACTCAGCACAACGTTCACCTTTGTTTTTTTTTTGGGTGGTGGAGACCTGAGGGAACGAGTACTGAGGCCCTGGAGAACTAATCACAAAATCCGTTTTTTTTTGCTTTGTTCCCTATCCCTATCCCAAACATTTTTTTCGTCGCAGGTCTGTTCGAACGCCGCCCGCGTCTACGTGCACGAAAGTATCATGGCTGAATTCACCGAGAAATTGGTGCAACGAACTAGGGCGATGAAAATCGGCAATCCGTACGAAGAAAACTGTCGCGTTGGCGCCATGATTAGCCGGGAGCACATGGAGAAAGTACTCGGGTATATCGAGACCGGCCGCAAGGAGGTGAGGCTGCGTGGTGGTTTTTTTCACTTTTGGATTGGATTGTTTACTGGAATTGTTCGTCGCATTTTGTTGTTGCCTTTGTGTCATGGATGGATCTGTTGACTGAACTGATACTGTGCCGATTTCACGTCTTGATTTGCGCACCAGCAAGAAACACAATAAGATAAAGGTGCTTGGGATTGGGACTGGTCGGCAGGAGGTGAGGCAGCGTGATTTTAACTAGTGGATTGCATTATTTGCTAGAGTGGTTGTGTTGTGGTAGTCTTGGAATGAACATAATGGTTCCAGTGCGGATGCATCTAATGACCGATGAGTGTTTGTGTTGTGGTAGTCTTGGAATGAACATAATGGTTCCAGTGCGGATGCATCTAATGACCGATGAAATGATAATGTGCAAACTTCTTACCTTGATTAAAAAACATCCGCAAGAAACACGTTGATTAGGTGCTCAGGACTCAGGTATATTGAGCCTGGCCGAAAGGAGGTGCCTACCAACTGGCTTAATTTTTTTTCTATTCCAGGGCGCAAAAATCCTCTACGGCGGCGAGCGAGTTCGCCCGGACGATCCGGCTTATTCCGATGGCTATTTTGTGTCGCCGTGTGTGATGACGGATTGCAACGATGGGATGAAAGTGTGCAAGGAAGAGATCTTTGGCTCCGTCTTGACGTTGTTGTCGTTCAAAAGCGACGCCGAAGCGGTGGAGCGGGCCAATAACACGGAGTTTGGTCTGGCGGCTGGGCTGTTCACGAGGTCGGTGGTTTCTTGAAGCGGCAACAAATGGATGAAAACGAACGAACGAACAGTCATTTACAGTCGACCGCAAAATTATAGGCAGTCAGCTGATTGGCTGGTGATCACACTGCAGCGTGCATTCTGTGCAGACTCCGCCGCCACAGCGATGCCTGCACGGATTGCACGCATCACGCGTAATTACCAGACCAGCCAATTGCCTATAATTTAGTGTTCGACTAACGACTGAATTTAATTCTGACAAAAAAATAAGTTTGACTAGTATGACCTATTTTTTTAAACGTGTCCCACTGAAATGACGTCATGTGCCGCCGAACATGCGCTTGCCGTTCACAGCAAACCAGACTTTCCGTTTAGCCGATTTCTTCTCGTAAACAAATGGTGAATGTCGAATCAGTCACACCAAACCGACATTCCGGTGCCTGTACTTTGACAAACGGGCGTTTTTAAAGCAAATGACGTCATTTTAGTCTGGACACGTTTGAATAAGTCCACAATAGTACGTTTCCATTTTGTCCATGCACTTCAGTGCTAAAACGGAACTGAACTGTAGTGAGTGAGTTGTATTTAGTTTGGTGCGACCGTATTTGCAGCAATGTGTCGCGCGCGCACCGCGTCAGTCGACAACTGCAAGCGGGCAACGTCTACATCAACACCTTCAACGACGTCAGCGCCAGCGTGCCGTTCGGCGGCTTCAAACAGTCCGGCTATGGCCGCGAGAATGGACTGGCGGCCTTGCAGCATTACAGTCAGATTAAGGCGGTTTGGCTGAATACTAGTGATGCAAAGTTGGAGGCGCCGTTTTAGGATTGTTTGATTGGATTGTGTGTGTGGGCGGTTTTTGTGCGGTCATCATACCAGATAGAATGGCTTTATGATTGGCACGCTAATTGGCTGCATTATGACTGGTGCGACCAGTCAGGCTCGCTGGTGCACTTTGTTTGGATTACAACGGTGATTGGCTGCATCATGTTGCTGCAGCCAATCAGTCTGTCGGCTTGCTTGAATTGTCATTTTTGATTGATGATAGCCAGTTCAATAGTGAGGAGACTCGCAAACCGAGAATTTTATGTTTGGCTGGTCGTTTTTCGTTGTTCAAGAGCTACTTGTGAAATTGAGTTCTGTGATAAACTTATCAAGTTTCGGTCACTGATGGTTTTGTGTTTCCGTGTTGGTTCTCGGGTGAATGTTAAAAACACAATTATCACGTTGTTATGTTACTCTTTTTGTTTTTGTGAATGTTTACATTATAGCTTTGTTGACTGTTTATGTCTATTTGCTCGAGTGTATCCGAACTTTTTCTAGCTAGCTGACCGTTATGGCTAAACAATGGGATATTTACAAAAAAGTAGTTTAGTACAAATGTAGATAAGTGCAAAAATGCTAGTCATTATGCTATGCCACGTGTATTTCGAATGTTCTCTGGTATTTTTTATCGGGTTTCTCGTTGGAGATTGCGTGGCATGAGAAATTCACCATTTAGAAAAAACGTTCATTTCACGTCAGCCAGTACGCGCCGCATTCTCATTGGTGCTTTTTGTGCTTTTTTTCGACACGAAATAAAAAGTGAATCACACTACTTTGATTTTTGACGGTCGGTTCATTATGTTCAGAAGGTTTTTTCACCTGATGAGTCAGTATTTTTTCTGCATTTCCGTTACATTGTCTGGGTTTGCGCTGAAAATCAGCGGCGCGCTGATTGAGATGAAATTGCCATTTGTTTCGTTTTCGCACGCCGCGTTATAAAATTGCATGGTGTCTGATGCTCCGGAAGTTTCCACGAACTAAAGTAAAAGATACTAATGGTCTCAGCAACAAATCACGCAACTAAACAAATTAAAACAGTCACTTTCAGGCATGTAATTTCACGAAAAAAAACACGATGCTTCAATCTTTGCCATCTGATTCGCTCAACGAGTCAACATCGGTGGGCAGCGGTGAGACGGCGGATGCGGAAGACGGAACGGATGAGCAACCGCTGATAAGGTCCACTGATTTGAAACACTCGAAAACGTCGTTAGTTTTCATGTGTTCGTCTTTCCGATTGGCTGGTTTTTTTAATTGAGCTTCACTGGATTGGTCGATGCGACCAATCAGCGTGCCAGCTAGCAAATCTGCTTCACTGGGTAAATTCTTGCGTAGGTTTTTTGTTTTGTTTTGTATTGCTGAACAAAAAAAACCATTGTTCTGATCCCGAACTTGTTCACGGCGCGCGCTTTTCATTTTTTTTTGTCCAGGACCAATCGCACATTGATGAACTTCCTTCGTGGCATGATTGGGCCTGGCTGCCTCGCGTTGCCAGTGGCGTTTAAGAAGTCTGGCTTATGGGTTCGTTTTTTCTGGGGCATTTTTTGGTGATATTCTCCAACATACTGTTATCAATTGAATCGTTCTCACAATTCAATTACACACAAAAAAACGCCATTTTGGTGAATGAATGGTTTTCAGGGTGGCATGATACTGATCTTTGTGCTCGGTTACCTGAATCTGCATTGTATGACGTTGTTGGTCGAGGCCTCGCAGTATTTATGTCGGAAGTTGGCATTTTTTATTTATCATAATTTATTTTTAAATAATTGTGCAAGAAAGGAATGTTTGTGGCAATCGAACGACTCTGAATTATAGGCTGTCAGCTGATTGGTTGGTTGGTGGTCACGTGCATGTATGCTTTTTGGTGTGCAGGCATTGCTGTTGTGGGCGAAGTCTCTGTGCTGCACAGAACACATCCATCACGTGATAACCAACCAATCAGCTGGTTACCTAGAATTTCGAGAATGATTGTATTTGTGTAAGCAATATGTCCAGTTGACCACGTTATCCTGCTACCAGTTCGACTGCATCTCTCAATTTTTTGGGGAGGTGGCAGGATTAAAAAACCGCTTTTCTCGTCCACCATTTTTCCCTTTGCTTGTTTCAACGGCTGTCTCCGCCTTTCAGAACCGGTAAGCCCGGCCTCGACTACGGACATCTGGCGAAGAAGGCCGTCGATTATGGGCCTGAGAATTCGCGGTTGCACAGCAAAAAAGCACTGTACGTTCTGTTATGTTGTGTTTTGTTCGGCACGTTTATAGAAGTGTCAGGCAAGTATACTATGGCGGTAAACCTTTGTGTTTCGCACATTTTAGTAACCCGCTGTGTTTCGTTCTATAAATCGTGAAACAATTTGCCTTCAGGTACATCACCAATGCCGTCATTGCGGTCTACCAATTGGGCATCTGCAGCGTGCAGTTCGTGTTCATGGGGACGCATATCGCTGAGGTAATGCTGCTCGTGTCGTACAAAAGGCAAATACAGTCGTACTCTAAATTATATAAGCTATCAGCTGATTGGTTGATGACCTGTCCAGCGCAGAAAGCTTGCATGCACGTGACGTGATCACCAACTAATCCGTTGATTGCCTATTATATGTCACTGCTCTTTGATTTGATCATGCAGCTAATCGGGTGTTTGATCGTGTACCCGCCACGTTTGCCATTCCCGTATTTTGTCAGCCAATTGTAATTCCCGGTTTGTCACTCTATTAACCATTTGCCATTCCCGTTGTTTTGTCATTTTATCAGCGAGTTGCCATTTGCAGGTCGTCAACGACCTAACAGCGCACGTCGCACTGAACGTCGTGCCCGCAATCGCCATCATCGTCATACCCGTTATACTGCTGAATTACATTCGATCCGTGAACGTGTTGGCGTTGCTCAGCACGTTCGCCAATATGCTCATGATCATCGTGTTCTGCATCATTTTCTACGTACGTTGCTGCTGATTGGTTGCATTTTGGAGGCGCAGTGCGCTGATTGGTTGACCAACAGCAAATGAAAGTCGAAGCCAACTTGCGCTGTTGGCTTTGTCAGGTTCAAACTGCTGATTCGCTTCGCTGCACTTGATTCGACAATCAACTAGTACAGTCAGAAAAACAGTTTTGCACCTCTTGAACACTGGAACCTCAATGGCAACCCAGCACTGATGGACTCTACAGCTACAACAAAACCCGCTGTTTAGTTTTCGGCTGTTGTGATGGTTTGAAGCGGCAGAAAACAGTTCGTAAGTCTGCCGGTGAAATTTGCGAAAAATTCCGAAACATTCATTCAGGCCGTTTTGGCGACGCCGCGCGTTCCGGGGCCACGGGCGAGTTTTACGAATGCTTGGAACACGTCTATGGCCGTTGGTGCCATATTGTACGCGTTTGAGGGACAGGCAATTGTGAGTGTGTAGCAAATCGTAGGTAGCAAATCGAAAAGCAACGATGTTGTTGTTCATCGCCCAACAGGTGGGAAAGGTAGTGACGCAATTTTTATTTGACCGATCGAGCGGGCTCGGTCGGATGCGGACGCTGTGTAGGAGCTGCGACGTTGTCCGTATAATCAACTAAGGTGTATAGAGGTAGTCTGCCTGCATTTCAGCCCGGCCGGTCTGAATGCAGAAAAGTCATGAGAAACACCGAAAACGCACTTTTACTCAATCACATTCCATAAATCATGACACAATCGGGTGGAATGGAACACTAGCAGAATAATATAATAATCAGTGTAAAAAGCACAAATCACAAAAGTCAACATCACTTGCATGTCACGAGAAGGGACACATAAACTTTGCAGAAAAATAGTAAAATTTAGTCGTCAAATCAAGACGGTTTGTAATCCGTTGGAAAACCGCTGCGAATATGTCTCGATTTATGTTAAAAGCAACAAATCATTTTGAATAATCAGACAGCGCCGCTCTGGTGGTCGGTGAGCCACAAGCGCTCGACAACCGTGAATTGAACGACGAGCTTGACTGCCGGTTGTTATCTAAAAGAAAAAACAATTAGAAGCATTTTTTCACTTAAATGAACTATATTCGTATCATGTGATAGTGCCTGTCTGCAGGTACACTCGAAATGCTAGTTGAAAATTTATACAGGGTGGTCGAAAAACGGCCACGTTAGTTTCAGACAGCTAATTTGCTGATTTAAAAATTTCAGTGAAATACAGTGAAATTGAAATTTGAAACGCATTTGAGTGGGCAATATGGTTTTCCCATTTGAAACTCGTCAAGAATAATCATGTGGTTTCATGATTTGACAGCCATCAAAGGGAAAAATGGAAAATGCCGCTAATCACTACATAAACCTCGTTAACTGAAAAAAAGTTGATGATGCGGTACACGTTGTTGACAACTGAAGCAAAAACTGACAAGACAAAAAGCTGGCACCCGAAGTGCTCTTGCGCCTCGATTGATCGAGCTGTCGAAGCAGGCGCTCGTTTTCGTCGCGATTCTCGCGCGCACGTCGCATCAGATCGTCGCTGTGTGTCAGAATGCTGCTCGCTACTGAGATGGCGCTGGCCGTCGTCAGTACGGACGGAGACGGGCGAATCGTCGATGGAACTGTTTTCCAACCGTGTTTGGTTGTTGTTCGTTCCGGTGATCTGTTTGTGTGAGGCATATGAGAATGCGTAATAAATGAGTTTTGAATGACTCTTAAAACCGTCGGTATTATTGAGGTTTTTTATGATTTCCCCTTCGGTTTCAGGAATTCCGGTCGTTCGATTTCGGGGTAATTGATAACTACTAACTTGCTAGGTTGACAAGATGATTTGCAGGCGATTGTAAAATGTTCACTTTCAAGTATTGTCGGCACAAACCCTCGTCTGTTGATTGCGCTGCAGTCGCCCTCAGTTTTGTAGTTTGTTGGCATTGCCATGTAATCATCGTTGCCCAGTCCGAGTGAACCGGCCCGAGCACTGCCATCGGTACAAGTGGTCACGTCGGTCATTCTGTCGTCGCCGCTCGCACTGGCGCGCAGCGTGCTCGACTTGTCACTGAATTTCAAGTCGGTTTTGGATGTTGCAATTTCACCAGAATTCGAGTTTGGTATTGGTTTACTCTGTCACGTGTTTCGTCGTGTGACTAGAGCGGCCGGCTTGCAGTGCATATATGACAAGCGCATGTTCCAAAAAACAGTGGAGTTGTGACCTTGTTTTGGTGCAACACGTTCGAATAAAGAGCCAGCCTGCAGTTTCACCTCCGATGACGCGACGTTTGTCGGCGTTGCGGTTTCGGAGTGGTCTGCCGGAAACGTGTCACGTTGTACACTGGTGCCGTCATGATGCTTTCGACCGCCATTGAGGCGACGGTGTGCGGCAGCGGGGCAAACATTGTTTTCGTCACTGGCTTTCGTTTCGACGATAGCTCGTCTATGTTCAGTTGCTCGGCATAGTTCGCTTGATGTGCGCGCAGCATCTGTACCGGACACAATTCACTCAAGGGTTCTGAGTCGTCGTCGTCGGCATTTTTGTTGGCAACGTTCGCTGGAAATACTGGGAAAACTAAGAATCGATTGTTGTACTTTGTCGTGTTTTAGTCATTCAACGAACCATCTCTCTGCAGCGTCGGCGTACTGGCGCTCAGTTGCCGAATCGACGATGGTTTCGTTGTGTCGCTTTCTGGATCGTCCAGTTCGCCGATGTACACATGGACTTGCGATTTCTGGTCCGACTTTGATGGATCGAGTTTAGTCGACGACGCTGAACGCATCAAAGTGCCCTGTGCGTAGCAGAAGTGGTTTTTGACACGATTAGATTGTTGCTAAACGCAGTTCACTGATTAATTTCCGCACTGGTACTCACCGCGCTGTTCCTGCTTTGATCGTAGTAAATACGCCAGAGACTGCCGTCCTCCATTATGTACCTGGATTGTAATGAAAAGTCCTAGTCGTAAGACAGTGCAGTCGGTTATAACACCGTAATGTTGTGCAGTTACATACAAACAAACACACACGTGATGTCGTTTGTGTGCTTGTTTGCTTGCTTGTTTCTGTGCAACATTACTGTATTATCTGACTAGCACTTATGTATCTATAATTTCAACCGTACGTGCTGTCGAACTCTAAATGACAGACAATCAGCCGATTGGTGGTTGGTGATCGCGTTATGCATGTGTTCTGTGCAGACGTTGCTGTGCGGGGGGCGGGCAGAGTATGTCAGACAATGAAACCATGCATCACTCGTCAACACCAACCAATCAGCTGATTGGCTATAATTCACGAGTTCGTCTGTATCTGAAATCTTGAGCGAACAGACGCTCGCACTCACTCCGTGACCTGCGTGTCGTCCATTGCGCTCGACGCCGCCGTCGGCACAATCTCGTCGCCGCGGTCGTCCGCTCGTTGCGGCGTCTGCCGTGCACGACTGTAATCGCCGCGGTGCGTCGACAGCGCCATTTGCTGCGAATGGTGAAAAGCGATTGATGAACATCCAATAAAGGAAGAGGGAAAAACGCTTGGAAGCAACCCGCATGAACTCTTCAGTGCCGACGAGCGCCTCCTCGTTCTGCTTGGCCTTGATCCGTTGTTTCGCGCGAATACGCGCCCGTGCGCGTGGTCGACTCCGTCGTCGCATCACTCGCTCCTGTTGAAAGCGATTTTTAAGAACAGTATGGCCGAATAAATAAGGCAGTTCTTGTATTTCTCCATCAAGGCGGGGTCTGTCGCAGACTATGAGTTGTCTTCAAGAATGCCAAGAGAATTCCCAATTGTGTGTGCAAGGAAGACAGAATGAACAGGATAGCACGAAGAATCAATTAGCAAAAAAAAAACACGTCAAATTTGACACACAATTGGGTTTCTGGACGTCTTTTTTTCGTTAAAATTTCGCGCGCTTTGCACCCTCGATTGTTTACTCGGCCATTCCGTACAGGGTTCCAAATTGTCGCGTTCGTGGGTATCATGCTATAAGGTGCGACACAACCGCACTATGCCACGCACGACCACGACGAAATGGAGCAACCATAATATTTCTCATATATTTCTCACAAGTCCCACGATATCTGATTGAAACGCCTCAGAAACGCCCATGAGCAAAAGCAAAAATATGTTACGACGAACCAAGACGAGGTCGTCCGACTCCGCCGCCGCTATTTTCTCTGGTTCTGCCACGAGCGGCTTCTGCTTCTGTTCGCTGGCGATCGCGAACGTGACGCGTGTGTGCGACTCGCTCGTCGTTTCGCTCGTGTCGTACTCCGAAAACGTGTCGAACAACTCGGCCGAGTTGACCAACGCCGGCGGCGTTGTCGGGTCGGAGATTGGCTATGGAAATGGAAACGAGTCATATCATCAAGTATCGTCCGAGAGTTGAGAGGATACATTCGCATGAAAAAGAACCGGTTGCTTTGAAAAGGACTGAATCATGGGGTTTGTGTCTGAATAATGTATGGGGGTCGGATCTACGTAACTTGGAGCTCAGGCCACTCACAATGTAAGTATAACAAAATAGACTCTTCAACAGTGTCAAATGGCTTGCCGCCTGCAAAAGAAAATCCCTTAAGGTGCAGCTGCTGGTGCACTCGATACGATCCTCATGAATATACCACTTAAAGAATTCAAATGCTTTTTTGTGGTTATGTTCAATGGAATTCAGTGGATTCACCGCGCTCTTCAGTATGTGGCCAAGGTCGAAGCCGGTGCCCATCGGCTCGTCGTCGTATTTCTTCATCACCCACGACTCGACGCTGGTGTCCTTTTGTAGTTTACAAGTGCGTTTGTCGACCCGTTGCGCCTCCGCGATCACGTTTTCTTTGTATGGCTGGAGTTCAAGTGTTTCAAGGTTACGAAACTGACCTCGAAAACGGACAAGCAACGTGCAAACTGACTAGCACATAGTTGAGCGAGTAGGAGCAGATGGAATCCAGTGAATCGGCGCTTGTCTCGCCGTCATTGACGCTGACGATCAGTTCGCGGCAAAGTCGACGCAGTTGCGCCTGTTTATAAAACGGTCGATTTCGAGTTTGACAGCATTATTTGCATCCTCGCCTACCTAACTCTAGCATATCTGTTTGTCATTCACATAGTGTGCAATGCATTCATTATCACTGTCAAGTTGCACTTGGCGTTCATGTATAAAAATGTCGTGTTTTTTCGGTCGACTCATAATGGAAATGTGGATTGCACGGACACCTGGCAGTCAGTCAGTCAGTCAGTTTAATTCTGCAGTCCTGGCAGACCTGCCCCGAAAAGATGCTTAATTCTGCTGACCTGATAAAAGTCGGTGGACATTTCCGACGGCGCCTTGTTCAGTTGCTCGGCGAGCTCCTTCGCCTGACACCAGACGCGATACGGACTGATGCCGTTCTTCAGTTGAATGCCGCTCAGCTTGTTCGCCTCTTGTTGTTGTTGCTGTTGTTCTTCTTTTGTCGCGTCTGCGTCGTACTCGGGCATCGTCCTCATCAGGCTCTTCAACTCGCTGTAATGTTGGACATCACTGAGATACAGTCGAACTCGAAATTATAGAGAAATTATAGAGAGACAGCTGATTGGTTGGTGATCACGTGTTTGCATGCTTTCAGTGCAAACCACACTCCGCCTCCGCAGCATTGTCTGCACAGAAAGCATGCATGCCGCAATCCCAACGAATCAGCTGATTCCCTACAATTCAGAGTTCGACTGCAGTTCTCTTCGCGTGTATTTTTCTCCATGACGGAATCAGGCACCGTGAAAGCTCCCCGGTCGTTGTGGCAATGAGAAGCGCGTTCTGGCGAACACATGACGTCATTTCAGTCAGACACGTTCGAGAAAATGGACCGTACACCCTCATCCCCATCCCTCCGACACCAACGTGAACAGTTCGTTTCGTTTCGCGACCGCCAACGGCGGCTGATGTGCGCGGACGACCTGTCGCAGCACTTCGTAGGCCGTCTTGCTGCGCAGTGACGCCGGTGAGATTTCGGTCACGGACGAAATGTCCGCGTCGTCGTCGCCGCCGTCGTCGTCGCCCTTGCTCACATGCATCGGATCGAATTTGCTCTCTGCTGCCATTTGACCTTGTTGTTGTTCGGCCACTGTTGCCATTTGGAGTGGACGGTTGCGGTTGGGGTCGGATGATGACCGAAATTAAGAAAGCTGGGATGTTTCCGGAGGGGAAATCGGGTCGCAATGTGATGAGTGTATTTTTTGGTATGAAAGACGGTGAGTTTTCAAATCACTGGCAAACCTTATTTATACTGAATTGATTGGAAGATCTGAACAATTGCCCATTCTAAGCCAAGCCTTTTGTTACAAAGTGATAATGGAAAATACTTTCGTTTCGTTATTTGTTTTGTTTGGCCAGTTAAGTAAGCTATGGCAAGTTCACTGAAGGTGCGATACTCGTGATACGACACCCTAACATAAGTGCACAGCATCTGAACGTATGTAAAATAACTGAGTTCCGTTGCTTAAAAGTTCTAATGTCTGTTTATTTACAGTCCATCTGGTTAATACATACAATTAGCTAATTGGTTGTTTGCACACACGTGCAGTTGAGCCTGCATTCGGTGTAGGCAAACTCCGCCTCCACGGCAATGCCTGCACCGAATGCACGCATCAGCCTGCACGTGTGTGCAACCAACCAATCAGCTAGTTGTACATATTAGCGAGATGGACTGTACATGCACGAACGAAACGCAGGTGCTTCCGCTGGAGAACATGATGGACACGCCGTCGGAGATGCTCCATTGGACGGGCGTCCTCAGCACGGCCATGTGGGTGATCATAGCGCTCTATGCGGCGACCGGCTTCTTCGGCTATTACACGTACGGCGTCGAGGTGCGGCCAAGCATCACGCTTAGTCTGCCGAACACAATGTTCGTTCTTTTTTTCTGTGTTTTTGTGATGTTCCGTTGTTGTCGTTGTTATTGGGGATTTTAGGCGATGTTTTTTAGCCAGAGAGTACAGAACGCCGTCGAGTAGGGCTCCCATCGAGTTTTCTTTGTCAGTAAGTGCCTATACACCCCTCGGGCGGTGCTCGATCCCCCAAACGCACAGACAATGGTCTAACACGTGGGTGACAATCCAGTTCATTTCAGTTTTGTTCAGGACTAAAGTGCATCGGAACAAATGTGTACAGTAACACAAATTACAGACCGGAAATGTAGTTGGGTTTGCGTGCACGTGTTGGTGTAAGTTTCTGGGAAAGGGGATCGAGCGGAGGGTTACCGGGTTGAATTGATTGCATTTTCCATTCGATAGAGTTCGTTGGGGTAAACCAGCCAATCAGAAGGGTCTGTACACATCTGAAATTTCGGTGACGCAAATGTAACCAGCAAATCTGGCGCAACAATCCCGGAAGTATACTTGGATCTGTTGCAGTGTGTGTGTGAGCTGGACAGAGGCAAAACTGCGTCGAATACCAATATATCATTTGCTCTGGCAATGAAAAAATCGTCAATATTTTTCACAAACAAACAAATGTGTAACACATTTCCAGCATTTACGACATGGCCAAGATCCTACTGGTGGTTTCGGTGTACGTCTCCTACGGCCTGCAGATGTACGTCGTGATCGCGATGCTGTGGCCGCCGATCCGGCGTAAATACTTGTACATGGTGCCCCGGTGGCATTTACCGCTAGAATATCTGTTTCGAACGGCCTTGGTCGCGTTCACGTGTGCGTTTCTATTGCGAAATTTTGGTGTCTTTTTTTGGTGGTGCCTGTATGTTTGTTTGTGGTCGTGCAGTGTTTAGGTGCATGGTTTTCCAAGCAGTCCATTAGCAGCGATTGGTTGTGTTACCTTTATGTGTTTCTTGGTAGCGCTGGCTGGCTGCTTTTTCTGCAATGTGTTGCGGCGCTTTTTCCATTTGAATTTTGGATCCTTTCAACCGGGTGATTTCCACAATGTCACTTTCCAAGATGTTTGTCAAATTTCGAATGACAAAAACTCCAACTATTCCTTTTTCAATGTCCAAAAAAATTCTTTGAAAAAAACTGAACTTTTTACCCCACGTTCCATTTTGCACACACTCACTGTCCCGCTCGCCTTGCTGTCTCTCATGTCTCCGTGTATGTACATTGTTTGTAGGCCTATTATTTCTTTGTGGCGGCAGCAAATATATTTATCGTGCGTGGATAATATTCGTCGCTGTTTTAGTATAGTCTGATCTAGTTTTCGCTGGTTTGCATGAATCACGCACACACGCATTTCGGCCCGTTTTGCCATGTGATATGTTTGACCAGCCAGTAGACTGATGATGCTAAACACTCCGGTGCCGAGTTTTGTAGTATCTCTCTGTCTTGTACGTCCGAACAACCCCCACACGAACGCAGAACCTGAAATTTGTTTGACAGCTTTATGAGTCAACAGTCAGTTGGGTTGGTTGTTTTTCAATTTTCTGATACCGGGTTGGATCGATTGATAACGCTGTGAATGGCGTGTGAATTTTGAAAAAAAATATTTTAAACCCGTCACGGCTTTGCTTGCCTGAATTTTGAAAAACCGAAGAACGAAACGAAAGTTGGAAAGCTTGATTGAGTGACCACTGACAGAATGAACTTTTTTCAAACGCTGAACAGTAACAGCAATATGGGGATGAGTTGCTTGACTGCAATTTTGAATGGTTCTCCACTGTTGCGCAAAAGCCAGCCAATCAGCGTGCTTGATTTGTTCAGAAATCAGTGCAGGCGCAGCAGGCAGAGGTTTACACAAATGCACTATGGCTGATTGGTTGCACACGTTTAATGTAATGCATGCATTGCCGGAGAGGTGGAGTGTGCCCGCACAGAACGCACGCATCAGCAACCAACCAATCAGCCAGCTGTACACAATTCACGGATAAAATTTAGCGTTTCAACAGCTATAACTCCGTTTGCAGTCATGCTCGCGGCGCTCGTACCACAATTGGACGTGATCATCTCATTGGTCGGCATCTCCGTCGGCATGCTATTGGCGTTCATATTCCCGCCGATATTGCAAATGATCACGTTCTGGGACGATTGGAACCTCGAGACCAGCGGAAAGTGGAAAGCGTTGATCGTGACGAAGAACGCCGCGTTGTTGACGCTTGGATTGGTTGGAATGTTCTTTGGACTATACGCGAACATATCGGACATGAGGATTTGAGGAAACGAAAAACGGTTGATTAGAGAAAAAATGATTTTTGACTGGTGATGGTGATAATTTGACCTTTTTTGTATTTCCTTTATTGGTTATCGTCCGCAGATAAGTACAACATTCACTCGGTTGTGTTGCGCAGTGACAAACAAATGCACAAGCATACACACTATGACACGCCCCAGCTGCTGTGTGATATCGTGTGTGTGTGTGTGTGTGTGTTCGTTTGTGGCTGTTCAATATCACTGCGTTATAACAATGCACTGTCTTCAGGCTAGGATTCTATTAGATGTTTGACAAATTAGAAAGTACAGACTGGTGGAATCGATTTCGGAAATGAACAGACTCAGTGATTGGTCTCACCAGCATGATGCAGCCAACCAGAGAGCTGCCATTGAATTTGTTGACAATGACTTTTTTCTTCTTGATCAATTTTTGTTACATTTCAACGAACTCTTCTTGCTATTGTTTGCATATTTGGTCGTGTTTCACCTGTGATTTTCAAAAATCAGTTTTCAGAAATCCACGGCTCTTTCAAGATGCAAAATAAGGGTTACATTTTTTGTTAGGGCGTGTCTTGTAAATGAGATTTTGTGAAATATCGAGTTTTTCAGTTATATGTTTTTTTCAGAATTTATAGTATTTTGCTGTAACTTGATCTTAAAAAATAAAGGAAACGAATAATAATAATGCATGTGTCTGCGACATATAAACAAGCCACCAGTTGTGAGATTCCAAAAAAATAGCGAAAAAAACGAAAAATAACCAAATTGGCACCTAAATAAATAGAAACTGACAACAGATGCCAAGCTTGCACCGAAGTCTGAAAACAAAACGTAAACAACTGTTCGGAATATGTGAGAAGTGAAACGTAATAAGTTTGATGATTTGTGAATGACTTGGTTTGCGGTTGAAGAATCCAGTTTTATGTATGTTGAAATATCGAATAACAGAAATTTCGAGTAAAATAAGCGAATACAATAGTCGCCAGTTCGCAGTGCATGCACAATTGAGAATGTCACTTTGTATGGATGTTTCGTTTCGAAATAAAAAATGAAAAAAACAGCTGCAGCAAGTTGTCGCGCGCTGAATCTTGTAGAAATGCGCAATAAATAAAAACAATAAACGGGCATTCATGAAGCAGTATTTAGTAACCGCGTAGCTACGCGTCACTAAATACTGCTTCATGAATGCCGCTCAAGCGGGTTTCCAGTAGAACGAACAATATTCATCGATGTTCATGTACACTCACGTTTCCATGGAAAAAAATTGACGCAACCAACCTACCTCAAGCCTTATCATATTGAAGCCTTAAACTCAAGCCTTACTCAGCAGAAAATATTTGACTGGACAATAAAAAAAACTGTTATGACACAACGAGGAGACTTTCGACGCAACACACGTTTAATCCAATAAAAAGTCCTGGTCTGGAAGACTGTGCACTCTGAGTTAAGGTGCATTCATATGAAACAGTATTTAGTGACCCTGACGCGTAGCTGTGTTCATGAATGCCGCTACACAGACACACACACAAGCATGTGCACTGTCTCAAGACCAGAACCCATCAAAAACTCTCCCGCAACAATTCCATCCTAAACCCGCGCCGATTTCCCTCACGACGGCGTCACCACCTCTGTCGCATGATTGACACTCGACGACTCGACACTCGACACTCGCGGCGCCGGCGGAAACAACTTGCGCGAGTTCACGATCAAATACTGCAGCACGTTCTGCTCCTGGTGCGCGAGCTGCATCGCCACATTCTGCGGACTCGAGTGTAGCAGCACGGTGGGCGCAAAGATCGTCGCCACATTATCCGTCGTCATCTTGTTCACGGCCGAGTGTTCGGCGACCACAGCAAGATGGCCGACCAACACTCGAAGTGTCTCGAAGTGCGCCAGCGGGAGGTGCTCGTCGAGTGACTGGCGGATCAGTTTCAGGCGATCGTAGTCGCTGTTGCGATGCTGTTGCGATTGCGGCGGCAAGCGCAAAATCGCGAGTAGACTTCGGTAGCATGAATGCGTGACGAGCGGTTGCGGCAGGAGGCGAAGGTAGAGTTTGAGGAGGCCCGCGACGGAGTGGATGTCCTCGACGCGCGCTGGGGAGAGGTCGACCTGGGCGTGCAGAAGGAGGGGACGGAAATTACAGTCAGTCGAGAACTGGGTGATATTGTGGGCAATCACCTGATTGGTTGGTGATCACGCATCATCACGAGAATTCGGTAAATTATAGGCAATCAGCTGATTGGTTGGTGGTCACGCATCACGAGGCAGCCTGGACCTCGGCACCAGACCCGCGCGACGGTGTGGGGTACCGATGTGCACAGCCCTCAAACCTGTGTCGCCAATGGCACATTGGCACTCCATATCGTCGCACGGGTATGCTCGGCACAGATCAAAGCACGCATCACGTGATCAGATCACAAAGCAATCAGTTGATTGCGTATAGTTTGCGAATTTTCTTGAAACAAACACATGATCGGGCGAATAAGCGGCTGCGTTCAACCAAGGATCGCCAGCGATTGGTTGAGCTTTTCGCAGCGAATCAGCGCACTCAAACAAATCCAAAGAAACCAAGCAAAAAATCACCAACCAGAATCCAACAAATCCCATCCCAAGACAGAACAAACGCAGAAAGCAAAAACAACGGACCGGTTTCGAACTGACGTCAAATGCCACCCGAAGCCGCTCGATTTCCTCGTGACTGCCGGATATCCGATAAATGCCCTCGACGAACAGCCCGCGCGACTCGATTTCAGCGACGCATTTCGTCACGACAGGCGGCACGTTGCACTGGTGCGCCATGCACAGCGTGCACAAATCGACGGCGAACATGCGCTTCACGTATCTGCGGCAGTAGTTTTGGTGAGTCTCACAACGAAGCGAACAGTGATTTCGACGCTTGCAACTGCTTGTTTTTTCAGGCCAGGGCTAACCAAGATAAGCGTACAGAACGCCGTCGAGTAGGGCGCCCATCGAGTTTTCTTTGTCATTAAATGCTTATACACCCCTTGGCGGGGCTCGATCCCCCGAACGCACAGACAACAACGCTCTCGGCGCAACACCGAGCTGATGATGAGTTTGCAACACTCGCCAGCTGCAGAACAACAACAAGGTAATTGAGACAAAAATCTTGTCTTGCGTTAGACTCTTGTCTGTGCATTCGGGGGATCGAGCCCCGCCGAGGGGTGCATAGGCACTGCAAGACAGAGAAAACCGGCGCCCAACTCGACGGCGTTCTGTACGCTTTTCTGGGTGTAGCCCTGGCTAAAAACATCACCTGAAATCCCCAGCAACAACACAGAATCTGTTCTGTTCTATTTCATTCGGCGCTTTTCATCAGCGTCAGGCAAACGCACAAGGAAACAGGTTCCAATCCAGCAAGCTGGGAGTGCACACAGCCAGAATGTTCGCGAATCGCGCAAAAACAAAATCGACTTGAATCGCAAAAAAAAAACCACAAACAACAACGAGTGAACCGACTTCAAGTCCGGCTGACAGTCCATGCGCGTCTTCTCCGAGCACTTCTTGTGCGCCGCGAAGCCGCAGTCCTCGCAGCGGACACCCTGCTGCACGAGGCCCCACATGAAGTTGCCGCAGTAGTCGCAGAAGTGCGCCCGGAACGTGTGCGCCTTGAAGCGATGCGCCTTCTGTTGCGGCGCGTCGGCGATTTGCGACAGCGGTCTTCTTGGCTGCGATTGGGGTTGGGATTGTTGTTGCAGTACGCCGACGGCATGCGACTGCGACGACGACTTTGGCTGGTGTTGGTGTGGTTGGTGTGCACCGGATGTTGGCCCGAGTGGAACCTGTGCGGAAATTGACACGATTACAGTGGAACTCTAAATTACAGGGAATTAGCTGATTGCTTGGGATTACGGTATGCATGCTTTCTGTGGGCGAGGAGTTCGCCTGCGCAGAAAGTATGCATCGCGTGACCACCAACCAATCAGCTGATTTCCTATAATTTAGAGCTCGACTGTAGATTAGCTGGTCAAGTGGTGGTGCGAGACGCAAGTTGGGTTTGGTGTTGGTTGGTTCGATTGACAGCGCACACGGTCGATTTCTATATAATATGCAACAGGAGATGTGCACGGGGGGTACTTAGGGGGTACCGGTACCGGCAAACGTCGCGCGTCGCGCAGGGCCTGGGGGCTACGTCGCGCAGCGCCTCGGTTGGAAGAGACAAAAATTTCACAAATGGAACAAAAATTACTTCGAAATTATGATAAATTCGAACATTTCTGTTGACTGACTGAAACAGATCTTCAAAAGTACGTGTATTGCTGTGGTACTTCTGTAGGTTGTGATGCATTTGCACTTAAAATCGCGCTGCGCATGTAGATGGTAAGCACATGCCGGCTGGGTGGCTGAGTGGATAGCACTTGGCACTTCCAATCGGAAGGCCCGGGTTCGAATCCGCTCGTGACCACTCGGCTGCCCCGGGTTGCGTGGGGCTTAATGGTTCAGCAGCATAAACGTCGGCTTTTTTGATTCACAAGATTGCTGTTCCGGTGGCGAGGAACTTAATGACATCGCGCCCATGCATACCAGCGCAGCTTGCCCAACGCCCATTTCTATAGCAAAAAACTGCTTCCAACGTCGCAGCCCATGTGGTGGACAATAAAAAAATTGCGACACTGCCTTTCCCCAAGGGCGTTGGGTAAGGATAAAAAGGGGGCAACAAACAACAACAACATGGTAAGCACATTTTTTTCGCAAATATGAGTGGTACAGATAACCAGGTTTTTTTTGACGCGAAATCGTGCGCCAATGACTCAAAATAATTTGGGACGACGCAAAATCGTTTGCGTCCGCTTTTTTCCGATTCTCTCAATTTATGAGGCCTTGAAAGGACTGTTTTAGAAACTTTTGTGCCCAGACGCAAAATTTTTCTGCGCCTCCGGCGCAGGCCATGAACACAGTATGATTCATTTGACAATGGCAGCTGCATGATAGTCATGAATTCATCGTTCGTTTTTTTAGATTGTTCAGTGTTTTGTTGATAGCGGTTCGAGTCAATGTGACAATTTTTTATTGTTTTGACCGTATCAACGATCACTTGTTCTTACTGGCCCCTACGAAAGCTTTTTGTTCTCTCCGTTTCTGAACATCTGTGTTTTTACAGCTGAATGGGCGTCATAGGGACCTAAATACTTTGGATGACATCCAAAAATCGTAAGGTAAAATGCGTTTTCAGAGCCTATTTTTTGAAAATTTTCTTCGCTGCGCGAAGACGTTACAATTTGCCATGTTTTCATTAAAATTTAGAATCAAAGTCGCCAGACATGTAAACATGCAAGCACACAGCAGCATATAGTCAGATGCAGTGTAGCAGGGTTTTTGAGAGGTCAGTTTTGTGCGATGCCAAATTTGCGACAAAAAATTGGGGGGGGGTCGACGTCGCGCAGCCACCCGAGCCGGTACCAGCAAGAATTGTCCGGCGTGCACACCTCTGAACAGCAGCTAGCTGATTGGTTGGTGATCACCACGAGATGCATGCTTTCTGTGCAGGCAATGCTTGCTGCACTCTGTGGAGGCGGGCCGCGGGGAGACCGTCCTGCACCAGAAAGCATGCATCACGTGAACACCAACCAATCAGCTAGTTGAATATGGTATTGAGTTTGACTGCAGATTGTAGTCTACGTTAATGTGGCATCGCGTTGCATAACACGGTGGAAACTTTCGAACAAGATCGCGAAGAAAGTTACAACCAACTTCATGACCGCCTGGGGCGAATAGCATTCGCAGTGGTACTAAAATGCATCTTCGACCGATTCTTCTCATAAAACCTCACCAACCCAAAACAACCTCCAAACTCCGCCTCCAAAAAACAAGCCCCGCCCACCTTAGTCCCCGCCCCCTGCTGCTCGGCCGCCGTCTTGCGGAGCATTCGCCGTTGGTACTGCGAGTACGGTGCCTCCTCATAATTCGCCTCATCAGTCATGCGCTGTATATAATCGGAGGCGTGCTTGTCCAAATACATGCAGATCAGCCCGTCCGCCACCAGTTGTTCGACCGATTCGAAGCGTTTCTCGCCGACGTAATGAGCGCCGTCGTAAAACAGCCGATAGTTTTTCGTTTGCTCGTCGAAACGCATGCACAGCGTGTAGGTGCCGGGCGACCGCTGCGACTCGCGCACTAGATAGGCGCCTGCGGAGTGGAGCATGGCATGGGTTTGTTTTTTTGTGTGATTTTTGTTTGCTAGAGCAGGGTTGTTTTTCGTTGACAACTTTACGTGTGTGGATGACTGTTCATTGATACCAATGTTTGAGACACACTGATTTGTTGTAAAATTTTCAGCGATAAACCCCTGAACTGACAGGTTTTATCCTGATCGATGACTCAACTTTGAGGACCTGCCTGCTATATTTTGTCTCTCACATCACAAACTAACACCAATCAATCAATTGAATCTGCAAAAGAAACAAGCAGGCAACATAGCGAACACGACACTGCTGCCATATCGACAGTTTTGTGCGCATAACTCTCACGGAATTGAAATGAACTATGCTCCACAGCTGCGTTCGAGCGAGCATCGTGATTTTCAAGCATACAGTTTCAAGGAACAACGACTATAATTGAAACACAGCAAAATGCACTGCGTTTTAGAGAGCAGCGCTCGAGCATAGCGATTGTTTTTCAAGGAACGACTATATTTGAAACGCAGCCCATTCTCATCATTCATCAAAAAAACCACCGCCGACCTTCGCCAGCGACGGCTAGCAGTTGGTCGGCGATCTCGCGCGGAATTAGCCCGTGAAAGTCGCGACCGTAATACGGCGGCCGTCGGGAGACCGGCTGACTGGCGGCCACGAGGCGCGGTTTCGGCGCGCTTTCCTGGAGCAGCATCAAGTGGTGCTTCCAGTATGTTCGACTCGGCGAACCGCCGCCGCCGCCGCCGGCGGCGTTGTTCGCTCCGTTTGACATGAGCACGTTGTTTGAATTGGAATTGTTATTGGACGCATCCATCGCACGGCGACGACGACGACGCTTTTGGCTGGGCGCTCCGTTATCTACTTATTATGATTTCAATAGGCCGACCGAAAGAAAGGCGTCAATCAATTCATAATCTCGTTTATTTTATTTGTTTATTTAACGGCGATTTAGTTATTCAGTTGTGTTTGACGTTAACGGCGCGTGCGCGGCGACGACGACATCATTTTTCTCTTTATCTCACTCATCTGAATTTTGTTTTTTCGTGCAGTGGGTTCATTCAAGTCAAAGCTACAGATTTTATCATTTGTTCATTCAAACTGATTTTTTTCAAATGCCCAACAATAAAACAAACCGAATTGCCTGTCAGAAGAACCAGAACACGAGCCAGAACAAAAAACAATGACCGATACGAAAGAAAAAAGAGCGGATCGTGTGGGTGGTGTGTTTGCATACTGTACCGCGTCGTGTGTAGGGTTAGGGGTAGGGTTGTTAAACAAAAATGAAAATTTAAAAAAAAAAAAAAGTGATTAAAAAAAACAAAAATGCCGATTTTTTTTTTTTTTAATTTGAAAATTTTTTCTCTAATATGCTCTGAAAACCTCAATTTTGGCACAATTTTTCGAAAGTTCAACAAAAATTTTCTTTGATTATACCTCGTAAAACCTTTAGCAGTCGATTTTGGGCCGTTTTACCGACTGATTTTAGGCTTCGACAACATCTGCGATGAAGTTTTTGAGCGTCCCAAAGCTTAGCCTACCATTTCCGATGCAGATAAGGTGACGATTCGCCTCGCAGAGCGTCCGATTGTGCTCGCTGCTCCGTTTGCAAGCGCTACGTTGTCTGGTTGCTGCTTCGTGTCGTGTCGTCGCGACACCATCAGAAGAATTGATCGAATTTCAAGGCGGTATGTTTGTCTTCACTTTAGCATTAGCTTAGCTGGGGACAATTAGTGACGTTTTGGAGGTCAAAACACAAGAAGAGGCATGGTGACGGTTTGGAAAAGGGGTAATTGAGGTCACCAAAACAAAATCTGCAAAGTTCCGCCATACGGGAGTCATTCGGGAGGCGCTTGCATATCATATGTGGTTCTTCGGACTCCCTGATTGATTTAGCACAACTTTGATTTTTGAAAATTTTTTTAAAAAAAAATTTTTTTTTTTTTTTAAACAAAAATGACGATTTTTGTTTTTTTAACAACCCTAGTTAGGGGCTTTGAAAAAAAAAATTTTTTTATTTTTTTTTCGTTTTTTTTTAAATTTGGATTTTTTTTTCAAACTTAAAAAAAAAATTTGAAAAATTTTTCTTCTACTTTGCTCTGAAAATTCGATTTATGGCATAATTTTTTGAAAGTTCAAACCAAATTTTCTTCCCAACTTCTTTGTGTGCTTAGGTACATGTCATTATTTGATCATTTTGACCGACGTACTCCATGTTTTTCGATTTGGATGACTTCTAGAGTCAATTTTTAGCGTTGAAATGACTTAACTGAATTGAAATATCGTTTCAGAAATCGTTTTCTTGCAACTTAGAACATGTTTTTTCAGTCGGTGGTAGGCCATGAGATGAACATGATATTTTGTTGATTGGCGTATGTTATAGGTCTACAATGGAGTTGTGCGATATATTGTCAAACAATTGGAGCGGAGATGTTGGTTAATACCACATCACACGACCGTTTTTCAGATACCCGATAACATGGCCACATGTTAAAACTTGCGTGCTGAGCTAAACTAACGTGTTAAACTTGCGTCTGTCAGTTGCCCGCAACGTGATCGCGAAATCATGGTACGTGTTTTCGATACGATGATTTGAAGAGTGGGCTCTCGCCATGTGGCAGATAGCATAGCTGGTTGAACCTGAAAGTAAGTGTCTTGGGGGGGGGGGGCGACCGGGTCGACAGGGGTTGCCGACTTAGCTACAGCAAACAGGAATTTTTGAACACAGTCAAATTTTGGTAATTTTCTAAAGAGGAACAACTAAGAACGGTTCAATATTCAAGTACACGTCGAAAATTGTCCTGTTTTACTGTTGAAAATGCAACTTTCCCTCTATGAAATGGACATAATTTCAATAAAACACGATTTTCGCTCTTATAGTTTTCCGGATCGTTCTGAAAATAGTCTAGATGAACTCAGCTCGACGAGACGCTTCGAACAAACCTAACTTGTAAAAAAAATTATTTAAAAAAAAATTTTTTTTTAATTTAAAAAAAAAATCCGGATTTTTTTTCCCCTAACCCTAGTCGT
>JASANC010001937.1:0-12183 GCA_030248135.1 Theristus sp. LFF4_11
TATGTACTTGTATCCGTGTGTACCACATCAGAGACTTGAAAAGAGTTGTCGAGCCAAGTCTCTCACTGCTTACACAAAGCCATATTCCTCCTTTTATATGCGTCTCAGGCATTTTTAGATAATATATACAATCAAGCACTTTGTGACTTTGCATAAAAGAATATTTGACTATCATTAATTTGCTAATTTTGACTGGTGCCATTTATATTTTAAAAAACGTGGACAACAAGGTTTGATCGATATTGTACTGTTTTGTTCATTTTATTTTCATTGATTAAGCCCATTACTCAAGCTTTTATGACTCAACTGGTTCAAGAGGGGCACATCACTGATGAGGCCACCCCTCTTCTGCATATGATGTTGGCCAGGCCGAAATGCAGAGAGCCACCATACAAATTGGTTGTTTTGTTCATTTTGATTGCCGCATCCTAGAGTATGCATGTAGAGTGTCAGTGATTTTGGTTCTTCTGTGATACAACTGCAAACCTCGCGTAACGTGACGTCATAAAAGTTTGGATGCGGTCCAATATGCCCAAAACCCAACCAACAAATGCGCATTCAAACGTCATTCACTGTCCAATTTGTTCATTGAGCTTGCACACCTGACGACCGCTCATTCCCTCGACCACACAGACCAAGCCGTGCATTTTACAGCTCCATTCATTTTCACTTTGAGTGACACAACACTAATCGATCGGTGAAATGACGTAGATCTTCGTAAGAATAATTAGCTGCACCAGCAATGGTTGCTTTTGTGATGCGTTGCGATCTTGTGTTTTTTTCATCTCACGGATCGATCATGCCAATGGTTTGCTGTGGTTTTGTGCTGCTGATTGGTGCGCGTTTCCAGCGGTTCGTTAGAAGCTCCGCTGCTATGTTCCAGTTGGCTGTTGGCGAATAAACACTGATTTGTTTTTTCTGTGTAGTTTTTTCATTTTTCTGTCCTCTGTTTTTATCAGTCAGTTTCGTTTTTTTCTTGGTATTTTAATTTGTATTTTGCAGCCAAATCGTGGTCTTCTCTTTCTCAGGAAACTTTAACTTCACCAGGAAACGTGTGCTTTCTCACTCAGTGCTGTCCATATGCCTCAGCATTTTGTGACTCAGCTCAACCTCCTCTCTCTTTGCAGGCCATGTCTGTCCAGTGCCAGGCCTACGAATGCGCAGCGTGCGAGTTGGCGTTTCTGAGTGTGGCGACATTCGTGGCTCATCAGCGGCAGCACGTTGTTCCCGTCACTGCTGGCCGGAAAATCACAAAGAAACTCACTGGCAGGGCACTCAGTCGTCTGTGTCAGCAAACGCAACAATCTGGGGAGCCAGTCCAACGCATGAACATGCACGAATGCCCGGTCTGCGGAGTTGCAGCGAAAGGCAAGTCACACTTGCTACAGCATTTGAAGCAAGTTCATTCCACTGAGCGACCGTTCGCCTGCACCGAGTGCTCGTACAGGGCAAAGACAAACAGCTGTTTGAATCTCCATTTCACTTCCATGCACTCAGACGCCAGACCGTTCAAATGCGACCAATGTGCGTATTCATGCAAGAGGAACTCTGATTTGTCCGCTCATAAACGCACAGTTCATTCCACCGATCGTCCGTTTCAATGCAACCAATGTGGCAAACAGTTCAAATCTAAAGGAGAACTTAAGCAACACAGCGCTGCGCATTCTGTTTATCGTCCGTTCCACTGCGACCAATGTGGAGCAAAATTCAAAACGAGAGGTCAGCTACGACAACACCAACGGGTGCACACGGACACACGGCCATTCGCTTGCAACCAATGTGACCACAGGGCAAAAACAGCACCGGACTTGCGCAGTCATCAGCAATATCGCCATTCCACCAATCGTCCGTTCCACTGCGATCAATGTGGAGCAAAATTCAAAACGAGAGGTGAGCTACAAAAACACCAACGGGTGCACACGGACACACGGCCATTCGCCTGCGACCGATGTGACTACAGGGCAAGAACAGCATCTGACCTTCGCAGTCATCAGCAATACCGCCATTCCACTGAGCGTCTGTTCACTTGCAGCCAGTGCAACAAAACATTCAAAACTCGATACAGTTTAACTAAACATTTTCGTCAAGTCCACAATCCAAATCGTTGACCAGTGTGACTAACAAACGCCCAAGGGTCACCACCAATTTTGAGTGTGCAACAACGTGCGTCTTTTCTTTTCGACCGATTAGAGAAAAAAACGTTTTTTTTGTTTACAGGGTGAGCCAAAAAAGGTTCCAATTCTAAAATGCTCTCACTAGCTTGCGCTGAGGTGTTTCGAGCTGAAAATTGGAACACTATTAGAAAACATTTGGAGGTTTTTCTGACCAAATTTTTGTTACGGTATGTTGCCCCTATCACTTACTACAGCAAAATATCTGAAAAACATGAAAAATCGATAAATGTTGTGAAATACAAAGGGAGGATTTAGCTGTAACAAAGGGACCTCATAGCTCAAAATTTTTGAACACTGTTAGAACACTTTGGGAGGTTTTTTGGGATTTAATTTTTTTGCTTACACGTATCAGTTCACTTTTACAGTGTAATTTTCAAAAAATAGCAATTTTTGACGAACAAACAATGGTTATCCATAATCTCACTGTTTATCTTGCTCATAAACTGATTTCCGAACTGATGTATCGTCACGCGGGGTCAAATTGAATTTTGTACAAAATTTCCAAACCACTGTTGAAAAGTTATTCGCATGTCCCCACCAATTGGCAGACCAGACTCCCAGCTCTGCCGTCCACACTTAAAACCATGATGGCAGCAAAGACTGAAAATGGAATTGCGTCTTTCACTGCAGAAAACAACTTGTCTGCTGTGGTGAAAATATCAGAGTGGCAAATTGTGTGAATTAAAAAAAGGAAAAAACAAGTTGCCTCTGGAAAGTTAAATTTGCATCTGTTCTGAGCAGAACCGCTCACGCACGCTCAGACTCGAAGTGAAACATCAGGGTGATCAAAAACTGTTCAAATGCAATTCGGCATTCGGAATTTTCAAGCTACTGTTTGTGCATATTGCTTTTTTCATATTTTTTTGTGTGGTGAACACTCGGGTTGTCACCAACGTTCATCATTTGATTTTTGTTACAGCTAAATCAACCCTCTGCATTTTACAACATTTGTCGATTTTTCATATTTTCCAGATATTTTGCTGTAGTGAGTGACAGGGACAACATACCGTGACAAAAATTTGGTCAAAAAAAACCTCCAAATGTTTTCTAATAGTGTTCCAATTTTCAGCTCGAAACACTTCAGCACAAAACAGTGAGAGCATTTCAGAATTGGAACCTTTTTTTGGCTCACTCTGTACAATAAATTTAGGATTTGTGTGACACATCATTGAACTTTTCGTGCTTTTTATTTTTGTTATGCATTTGTTGGTCGTGTTTGTAACCACTTTTGTTGACAATACCGTCGAACAAACAAAAAATATAACAAAAAAGAAAAAAGAAAAAACACAAAGCACAACCGCAAGCAAAATTTGCACATTTTGCATGGAACTGAAAACCTCCGGCAACAAAAGTGTACAGTTTGGCCGAATAAATACAGCAGTCCTTGTATTTTCCATCAAGGCGAACTTAGTCGCATACTAGGAGTTATCTTTAAAAATCCGAATTTTTTAGATTATTTTTTAGGAGTTTTTTACAAGCTTTCGTTGGAAGCGTCTCATTGAGCTAAACCATTGTTCAGCTAGTCCATTCTCACAGCGATCGGTTTTGCTCCAGAACAATTGTCTCTGCTTGTGTTTCTGCGTCTGCATGAAGTTGCGCATCTCTAGAGCTACAGGATGGTCCATATTTATAGTGATACCAACATTGAAGTGCTGCAACTCACCGATCGTTTGAACATTTTAGTTTAAATTTTAACCAGTTATATTAAGCAAAGCACGAAATAGGTTTCCGCTGGTTTTCAACCAGAAATACCGTAAAGTCTTGCATATAAGGTTCCTCCCACTTATAAGACCCCCACCCAAAAGTGGGCGGAGTGTCACACGGCGGGAAGCCAAAAAATTCAAAATTTTGACTTGGTCAAAAACCTACCCCGTTTATAAGGCCCGGAATTCCTAATGTTCGGTTTATAAGACCTCCTCCCACTTATAAGGTTGTCACACGAAATTCCACTTTTTTCAGAAATTTTTGATTTTCAAATTTATATAAGGAGACCTTATATGCAAGACTTTACGGTATTCAACGGACAACGGCTAGTCCACATGGAACAAATAACTCAAAAAACAACAAGTTTCGCATACTGACGAACGTTTTGGGCAACATGAGCACCTTTCTCAACGCTTCAAAGTTGGTATCACTACTTATGGACCACCGTGTACGTCAACGTTTGCATTGTTTCAGTCTGCTGCGACTTTTCCCATGGCGTGAAACGTTTGTTTAAAACGACAAAAAAATACATGTGTATGCTACAAGGAAGTTTTCGGTAAGCAACGTTTTCTCAGTACCCCTATAATTCGTGCGACTTGAAATTGATCCAGGATTCAAAGTTTATTGCAAAGTTTATTACAGTATTTGTACCAATCCGAAGTTGACAAGATTCAAGAACGGTGGACAGTTGTCACTTTTTGGCGTTGAACAATTTCAAAATTAAACGTCCAGAAACGGGAACTGAAAATTTGAAAAAACAACAACACCGTCGTTTTTCAAACATCACGGAAATTTACAAGCACAAAAGTAGCAAATGTACCAAAAAACTTCTGGTTACGCAATAAAAACTTTACCATGCTACATTTGTAATTTCACCAAGTTCACTGCTATTGTTTTTCCATCCTGCAACACGGACACTCAATATCAGTAGTTGAATGAGCAGGGGATGAAACGCAACCAACAGCATCGGCTGGCTGTCATAATTGAGTGCACGTGTGCCAGTGAAATAGAGGGTGAGTTAGTTAGTGGTAAGGTTTCTGAATTCTGACTGTACATACTAGTTGTTTGGTGAACGGTTTCAGGTTAAAAGTTTTTGGACATCGTCTTTCTGATCACTCTGTTGTGTAGTTGTTGTCTGCTCAGTGTCAACTTCTACTGTCTCCTTATTTGAATCGTTGGTGATGTTCTTGCTGTCGATACAAAATTTTGAACGTCTTTGCACATCGGTGCCACTCGAACGGACGTTCGTCGCTGTGCACTGATTGGTGACGCTTAACGCTGCTGCTTGATGAAAACTGATTGCCACATTGGCTATAGTTGATCTACTGACGGTTTGGGTTGTGGATTCGTTTGAAATGTTGAGTCAGAGCTGCAGAGGTTGTGTATGTTTTGTTGCACTGGCTGCAAACGAACGGACGCTCAGTGGAATGGCGATGTTGCTGATGACTGCGCAGTTCAGCTGCTCTCTTTGCCCTGTACTCACATTGGTCGCAAGCGAATGGCCGTGTGTCCGTGTGCACCCGTTGGTGTGTTTGTAAATGAGTTCTCGTTTTGAATTTCATTCCACATTGGGCGCAGTGGAACGGACGATCAACAGAATGCACAGCGCTGTGTCTGTGCAGATGAGTTTTAGTTTTGAACTGGTCGCCGCATCGGTGGCATTGAAACGGACGATCGATGGAATGAACTGTGCGTTTGTGACGAAGTGAATCCGAGCTGCTTTTGCATGAACAAGAACATTGGTTGCATTTGAACGGTCTTGAGTCTGAGTGCATGAAAGTGAAATGGGCTTTCACGCCACCTTTTGTCTTTGCCCTGTACGAGCACTCGGTGCAGGCGAACGGTCGCTCAGTGGAATGAACTTGCCTCAAATGTTGGTTCAATCTCGTTTGGTCTTTTGCAATCACTCCACACAAATGACATTCATATTTGCCTTTCATGTTCATTTCCTTGACATTTGTTTGCCTGTTGCTGATTGGTTGCTGACTGATTCGAATGATTGCCCTTTTTATCGACTTTCTCCGGGCACGATGGCCAGCAGCTGACACGGACGGAATGACATTCCCGCGCAGTGGCACAGAAATGTGCACACACTCTGGAATGCCAAGTGGCACGCTGAGCACTCGAGTGGAGCAGAGACTGTCCGGGGCATGGTCGGGGCTGAAAACAGTTTTGTGGACTAAAAGTTGGAAAAAAATTTAAATTTAAAAAGGCGAAAACATTCATGAAAACGGGTGTGGAGAAAAATCGGAAATGTTGTTCCTAAAAAGCAAATCTTTTGGCAAACATATTGATGCAAAAAAACACGCGGGAAAAAAGCAAACCATGTTGCGTATTTTGAATGATGATCCAGCAAAACAGCAACAAGGGCACGAAAACGCTGTGGTGTAAACGCTGCTACAGTGAGGGGTAACAGAGAAAATGTTGTTTGTCAGACGTGTGTGTGCAGTTTTTTCGTTGTGCACAGTTTCTGATGGACAGTTTTTTCGTTCATTTTGCTTTCTGCATCCCAGCAGAACATGTAGAGTGTCAGTGATTTTGGTTCTTCTGTGATACAACTGCAAACCTCGCGTAACGTGACGTCATAAAAGTTTGGATGCGGTCCAATATGCCCAAAATCCAACCAACAACTACGTATTCAAGCGCCATTCACTGTCCATTTCTTTCATTGCGTTTGCACACCCCACGGTGGGACTCATTACCCCGACCACACAGACCATCCGAGGTTTTTACTGCTCCCTTCGGTTTTTCTTTGAGTGACAAAACACCAATCGATTGGTGAAGTGACGTGGATCTTCGTAAGAATAATTAGCTGCACCAGCAGAGGTTGCTTTGTCAGCTTTTTTGCTTTTGTTTTCTCTTTTTACTTCACCAAATCTGGCATTTGTGATGCGTTGCGATCTTGTGTTTCTCATCTCATGGATCGATCATACCAATGGTTTTCTGTGGTTTTGTGCTGCTGGTTTGGTGCTCGTTTCCAGTGGTCTGTTGGCGAATAAAGGCTGTTTTGTTGTTTTCTGTGTCACTCTTTCAATTTTTCTCTCTCCCTTCTGTTCGTATTAGTCAGTTTCATTGTTTTCTGGGTATTTTAATTTGGATTTTGCAGTCAAATCGCGGTAACCGCAGTAAATATTTTAGCGCAAATACCTTTGGAGATGACAAACTGTCTTTCTTCTGTTTATCTACCTTTTGCTCATAACTTCACCAGGAAACTTGTGCTTTCTCACTCAGTGCTGTCCATATGCCTCAACATTTTGTGACTCAGCTCAACCTCCTCTCTCTTTGCAGGCCATGTCAGTCCAGTGCCAGGCCTACGAATGCGCAGCGTGCGAGTTGGCGTTTCTGAGTGTGGCGACATTCGTGGCTCATCAGCGGCAGCACGTTGTTCCCGTCACTGCTGGCCGGAAAATCACAAAGAAACTCACTGGCAGGGCACTCAGCCGTCTGTGTCAGCAAACGCAACAATCTGGGGAGCCAGGCAAACGCATGAACATGCACGAATGCCCGGTCTGCGGAGTTGCGGCTAAACGCAAGTCAGAATTGAAAAATCATTTAAAGCAAGTTCATTCCACTGAGCGACCGTTCGTCTGCACCGAGTGCTCGTACAGGGCAAAGACAAACGGCAGTTTGAAACTCCATTTGACTGTCGTGCACTCAGACGCCAGACCGTTCAAATGCGACCAATGTGCGTATTCATGCAAAGGGAAATGTGATTTGTTGAAGCATAAACGCACAGTTCATTCCACCGATCGTCCGTTTCAATGCGACCAATGCCGCAAACAATTCAAATCTAAAGGAGAACTTAAGAAACACAGCACTGTGCATTCTGTTGATCGTCCTTTCCACTGCGGCCAATGTGGAAAGAAATTCAAAACGAATCCTGATTTACGACAACACCAACGGGTGCACACGGACACACGGCCATTCGCTTGCGACCAATGTGACTACAGGGCAAAGAGAGCATCTGACCTGCGCAGTCATCAGCAACATTGCCATTCCACCAATCGTCCGTTCACTTGCAGCCAGTGCAACCAAACATTCAAAACTCGATACAGTTTAACTAAACATCATCGTCAAGTCCACAATCCAAACCGTTGACCAGTGTGACTAACAAACGCTCAAGGGTCACCAATTTCAAGTGTGCAACGACGTGCGTCTTTTCTTTGCGACCGATTGGAGACAAACGTTTTTTTTGTTTACAATAAATTTACCGAGAGTTGATTTGTGTGACACATCATTGAACTGTTCGTGCTTTTTGGTTTGCGTTGGGCATTTTTTCTTTGCACGTTTTTGCAATTATCCACTTTTGTTGGCAATATCGTGGCAATAATGGCCGTGGATCAAACGAACAAAAAAATGAAGAAAAACACAAGTAGCAGTGAGTGATTGAACGAACAGCACAACCGCAAAAGTTTCCACATTTTTGCATGGACCTGAAAACTCCAATACCAAATGTGTACATGACTATGGCCAGGCGAAAAAAATCCGGATTTTTTAGATGGAATTTTTGGAAATTTTTTTAAAAGTAAGGTTCATTCGAAGCGTCTCGTTCGCCAGCCTTGTTCGCATATCTAAACCATTGTTCAGCTAGTCCATTCTCAGAGCGATCCAATTTTGCTCCCGACAATTTTCACTGCATGTTTCTGCGTCTGCATGAAGATACGCGTCTTACTAGTCCATTCTCAGAGCGATCCAATTTTGCTCCCGACAATTTTCACTGCATGTTTCTGCGTCTGCATGAAGATACGCGTCTAGATCTACAGAGTGGTCCATAAGTAATGAAACCGACGTTGAAGTGCCACAGCTCACCAACCGTTTGAGCAAATGTTAGTTCAAATTTTAACCAGCTGTATGTAATAAGTAAAGTTTAAATTAGGTTTCCACTGATTTCAGATCAGTCCAGACGGCACTAAAAACTAAAAACTACAAGTTTCACACACCAACGAACGTTTTGGGCAACATGAATGAGCCCCTTTCTTTTTGCTTCAAGGATAGTATCCCTACTTGTGGACCACCCTGTACAGCAACCTTTGCCCTTTTTCAGCGTGCTGCGACTTTTGCCATGGCGTGAAACGTTTGTGTCTGCAACTTTATAAAACAATAAAAGTACATGTGTATGCCACGAGGAAGTGCGGTAGCAACGTTTTTTCAACCACCCCTGTGCGACTTGAATCTGATCCAGGATTCAATGCAAAGTTTATTACAGTGTTTGTACCAATCCGAAGTTGACAATACTCAAGAACGGTGTGGACAGTTGTCACTTTTTGACGTTGAACAATTTGCGAAATTCAACGTCCAGAAACGAGAAACAAAGACGACACTACCGTCTTTCAAACATCCAGGAACCTTACAAGCACAAAAGAAGCAAAAATACAAAAAGTGTTGATTATTACACAACGAAAAAGGTTTTCACTGTATAAGGCGAATGGTTTTAGGTTTTAAAAAACGTTTTTGGACATCGTCTTTTAGATCACTCTGTTGTGTAGTTGTTGTCTGCGCTCAGTGTCAACTGCTACTGTCTCCTTATTTGAATCGTTGGCGACGTTCTCAAAATCGATCAATAATTTTGAACGTCTTTGCACATCGGTGCCACTCGAACGGACGTTCGTCGCTGTGCACTGATTGGTGGCGCTTAACGCTGCTGCTTGATGAAAACTGATTGCCACATTGGCTATAGTTGATCTACTGACGGTTTGGGTGTGGATTTGTTTGAAATGGTGAGCCAGAGCTGCAGAGGTTTTGAATGTGTTGTTGCACTGGCTGCAGGCAAACGGACGCTCAGTGGAATGGCGACGTTGCTGATGATGGCGCAAATCATATGCTGCTCTTGCCCTGTAGCCACATTGGTCGCAAGCGAATGGCCGTGTGTCCGTGTGCACCCGTTGGTGTTTTCGCAGATCAGCTCTCGTTTTGAATTTCTTTCCACATTCGCCGCAGTGGAACGGACGATCGGTGGAATGAACTGTGCGTTTATGCTTCAACAAATCACAGTTCTTCTTGCATGAATACGCACATTGGTCGCATTTGAACGGTCTGGCGTCTGAGTGCACTCGAATGAAATGGGTTTTCACATCACTTTTTGCTTTTGCCCTGTACGAGCACTCGGTGCAGGCGAACGGTCGCTCAGTGGAATGAACTTGCCTCAAATGTTGGTTCAATCTCGTTTGGTCTTTTGCAATCACTCCACACAAATGACATTCACGTTTGCCTTTTATTTTCGTTTCCTTGACGTTTGTTTGCCCGTTGCTGATTGGCTGCTGACTGATTCGAATGATTGCCCTTTTTATCGACTTTCTCCGGGCACGATGGCCAGCAGCTGACACGGAGGGAATGACATGCCCGCGCAGGTGGCACAGAAATGTGCACACACTCTGGAATGCCAAGTGGCACGCTGAGCACTCGAGTGGAGCAGATGCTGTCCGGGGCATCGTCGGAGCTGAAAACAGTTTTGTGCACTGAAAGTTGAAAAAAAATTGAAAGGCGACAAAAACATTCATAAAAATGGGTGTGTTGAAGAAAAATCTGAAATGTTGTTCCTGAAAAAGGAAATCTTACAGCAAACGCATTGATGCAAAAAACACGCGGGAAAAAAGCAAGCAATGTTGCGCATTTTGAATGATCCAGCAAAACAGAAACATGGGCACAAAAACGCTGTGGTGTAAACGCTACAGTGAGGGGTAACAGAGAAAATGTTGTTTGTCAGACGTGTGCGTGCAGTTTTTCGTTGTGCACAGTTTCCGATGGACAGTTTTTTCGTTCATTTTGCTTGCTGCATCTTAGAACATGCGGAGTCCAATCGTGTCAGTGATTTTGGTTCTTCTGTGATACAACTGCAAACCTCGCGTAACGTGACGTCATAAAAGTTTGGACGAGGTCCAATATGCCCAAAACCCAACCAACAACTACGTATTCAAGCGCCATTCACTGTCCATTTCTTTCATTGCGTTCGCACACCCCACGGTGGGACTCATTCCCTCGACCACACAGACCCCCGTGCATTTTACTGCTCCCTTCATTTTCTCTTTGAGTGACACAACACTAATCGGTTAATGAACTGACGTGGATCTTCGTAAGAATAATAATTAGCTGCCTAGCAGAGGTTGTCTGCCTTTTTTGCTTTTGTTTTGTCTTTTTGCTACACTCAATCTGGCATTTGTGATGCGCTGCGATCTTGTGTTTTTCATCTCACGGATCGATCGTACCAATCGTTTGCTGTGGTTTTGTGCTGTTGATTTGGTGCTCGTTTCCAGTGGTCTGTTGGAAGCTCAGCTGCTTTATTCCGGTTGGCTGTTGGCGAATAGAGGCTGTTTTGTTCCTTTATGTGTCACTCTTTTTCAGTTTTTCCTACCTTCTCTTTGTAATAGTCAGTTTCATTGTTTTTTTTGGTTCATTTAATTTGCAGCCAACTAGCTCTAACCGCAGTAACAATTTCAACGCAAATGTGTTTCGAAATTTCGCTTTTGTTTCTCTGTGCCTTTTGCTCATAACTTCACAAGGAACTTGTGCTTTCTCACTCAGTGCTGTCCATATGCCTCAACATTTTGTGACTCAGCTCAACCTTCTCTCTCTTTGCAGGCCATGTCAGTCCAGTGCCAGGCCTACGAATGCGCAGCGTGCGAGTTGGCGTTTCTGAGTGTGGCGACATTCGTGGCTCATCAGCGGCAGCACGTTGTTCCCGTCACTGCTGGCCGGAAAATCACAAAGAAACTCACTGGGGGACTCAGTCGTCTGTGCCAACCACAATCTGGGGAGCCAGTCCAACGCATGAACATGCACGAATGCCCGGTCTGCGGAGTTGCAGCGAAAGGCAAGTCACACTTGCTACAGCATTTGAAGCAAGTTCATTCCACTGAGCGACCGTTCGCCTGCACCGAGTGCTCGTACAGGACAAAGACAAACCACTGTTTGAATCTCCATTTCACTTCCATGCACTCAGACGCCAGACCGTTCAAATGCGACCAATGTGCGTATTCATGCAAGAGGAACTCACATTTGTCCGCTCACAAACGCACAGTTCATTCCACCGATCGTCCGTTTCAATGCGACCAATGCGGCAAGCAGTTCAAAACTAAAACTAATCTGCAAAGACACAGCGCTGTGCATTCGGTTGATCGTCCGTTCATCTGCGGCGAATGTGGAAAGAAATTCAAATTGAGAGCTGATTCGCAAACACACCAACGGGTGCACACGGACACACGGCCATTCGCTTGCGACCAATGTGAGTACAGGGCAAGAACAGCATGGGACCTGCGCCTTCATCAGCAACGTCGCCATTCCACTGAGCGCCCGTTTGCCTGCAGCCAGT
>JASANC010001938.1:0-19042 GCA_030248135.1 Theristus sp. LFF4_11
TGCATATTGGGATATTGTAAATAATGAGTAATTTCGCGAATATAGCGACGCAGGGTACTGACGCATCTTTTTCTTCGAACTTGTTGTGGTGGAGTGATGGATGACGAACCTGTGCTGTTGGCTTTTGTCGTATGAACAGTTGATGGTAGATTAGTTGTTGCATTTTTAGAAGGCAAATGTTGTGTTGCCTCATCAGCCAACTTGTTCAAATTTTCCATCTCTTCTGCCTCATCGCTGACTGATTTGTCTGTTTCTTCTGATTCGAGACCAGTTGATTCGTATGTGGGTTGTTTTTCTGCATCTTGTGACGTTTGATTCTTAAGCATGCTACAGGGGTACGTTTTAGTTGCACTGGAAAGCGTTATCTGCTGCGGATTTATTCGCGCAGGTCGCTGTGTTGTACTGGGAAGCGTTATCTGCAGCGGAATTATTCGCGCAGGTCGCTTGGGGGAATTGAGAATTTGTGGGGTGATGTCGATATCGCGTTTCATAAATACAGTTTGGGACTCGTTTTGTTTTTGTTGTTTTGGATGCTCATCGGTGGTTGTCAGCAGGTTTTGTGTTAGAGGGGTGACTCGTGACGGGACTCGAGCCGTTTTCGCCAGTGATTGGCTGCCAGCATCGCCAACTAGACGACTGTTTGTCTCGACAGTCATCGGGGTTGTTAAGGTCGTTCGAGAGTCGACCAGGTTAGGGGACAGGAAGGAGGGAGGGGTTTGCACTCTATGAGTGTTCCAAAAATAGTTCGGAATCCAAGCGGCAGCCTCATCACATGACTTCACCGTACTATGTTTCCGGACCGAGACCGGGCATCGTTTTTCGGGATCAGTACAGCTCTGAGACTGCAACTCAGAACTTGACGGCAGAACGTCACTTGCGACGACAGGACGTGATCTCCCCGAAGCTAGACACGAAGGAGAATTCTTAAAGGAGCGGCACGAACCGTCACGAGTACTAGTGCTTCCGATGATGTTCCTGGTTACGGAAAGGTTGAGTTGTTGCATCCATTCATCGAGTTTCGACAGTCGGTGCTCGAGGGCATTGTGTTCAGATTGGAAAGCGTGGAAGAATTGGTTACTGAAGCTTTTGGCAGCTTGCCGAATTTTGTCGGCACACTGTTGTTGGAAATTCGCATCGTTCGTCGGTTGGTTTGGTTGTGGGCTTTTGTTGTAGTTTGTGGCGTTTATTGAAGTTGATTGGTTGAAATTTGAGGAACTGGTGGTGATTTGTTGCGAATTGTTGGGGTATTCGTCAATTGACGGTTGATTGTAGTGGATGATTTGTGATTGAGTGAGGGTAAAACAAGAGGGGTAGTCATTTTCGGCGGCATAAGCCAGTACGGCTTTTGCGACCAGGTCAGGGTTGTTGTTGATCCAATCGTTGTCGGATGCGGGGAAACTGTTACTGGTGCGGGGACGAGAGGGGTTTGGAGAGGGGTTTGAGGTGTGATCGTAGGCGACTTGCACATAATAGCTGTCACCGTTTTCGTCAACAGAGTGGAGAAAGCAGAATTTAGATGCAGGAGCTTCGTCAGAATAGCACTCGCTTCGCAAGTTCAGCCCTTGAGTAAAACCGTCAAGGGTCAGGCACAGACCTCCATATGCAATGGTGTTCCCTACCCGCAGGGGTATGTCACTTTCCACCCGGTCCTGGGTTGACGGCTCCCACTTCCGATTCGGGCTGACGAACTGCTGACGAACGTCATCGACGACGGCGGGCAACCAAGGGGACGACGAGTAATGACGCCAATCAGCGTTGTGCAGCCGTACTGGGCTTGTAGACAAGTCATCAGAGCCCAGGGGAGTGCTTGGACAGCGGTTAGCGGGAGGGGGCGGCAGACTCGCCAGTGGCATAACCTGGGTGCCAGTTGAGTCTGATTGCATCCGCCGGGTTAGTGCTACACTACTCTGCATCTATGCCTTACAGAACAGCTGGTGAAATTGATGGGTGTAGCGGCGCGATTACGAGTCACTACGGGGTATAAATTTGGGTTAGTATACTTTCAATCCGGGCTAATCCTCTATCGCTCAGAATACAACCTGATAGGCAATCTAAGGGGGTCTGAACCGATCGCACAGTTCCAACCTGATAGGCAAGTTAAGGGGCTAAACCGATCGCACAGCTCCCAACCTGATAGGCGAGCTAGGGGGCTAACAACGTCGCACAGCTCCCAGCCTGATAGGCGAGCTAAGGGTCTATTCCTGTCGCACAGCTACCAGCCTGATAGGCGAGCTAAGGGGTAAGACTCAGTCGCACAGGACTAGTTACTACTGATAGGCAAGCAGGGATAGGGGGCCTCAGTCGCTCAGAACCGATCACTGATAGGCAAGCGATGCCAGGGGACCACTAGTCGCTCAGAATTGAAAACTGATAGGCAAGCCGGCACAGGGGAACCTTAATCGCTCAGAATTGGAAACTGATAGGCAAGCCAGCACAGGGGGTTCCCTCAGTCGCTCAGAATTATAAACTGATAGGCAAGTAAAGAACCAACCCGAGACGAAAGTGAGATTGCACGGGGACGAGACGAATGCGAGCTGGTGGCACAAGTAATAATGCCAAGATTCTCTCACTGTTTCGACGACGGCATTTCACGCACAATAATATTCATTGCATAAGAGCAATATGAAGGAGTTCAAATATTCATAGTAGTAAAAATAATGCAACTGAAGTGGATTCACAAAAACGGAAGGCGAAAGAATCACGTATTCGAAATCTTCGTGGGAAAGTCCGCCTTCCGACCGTCACGAACACACACAAAGAATGCACAAGCGTGTGCAGTACGCGAATAAACGCGCTGCGTCGCTAGGCACGCTCTATGCATGCACGCAACAACAACACGTGGGCACACATAACAACGCACAACAACAACGTGTAAATCTGGAGTTCAACAAAAAGTCTGCTGGAAAGTTTACTAAACTAATGAAATAACACTAGATTTGGATAGATCTCGAAGAGACGCATCGATTGATATATTGTTTGTTAATAGTTGATTGGGTTTTAGGTGATAAAATCGATGATCTTTGGAGTTTGATTCGAAAACGCTAAGCTACTCAGAAAAATTACATGAAAAAGCTAAGCTACTACGATAAAATGGTGATTACTTACTGATTGGTTGGATTTGAATAAATAAGAATCATCGGTCGACATCTGAGCTTGCGTAGCGGACGCATAGCTCACATCAGAATAATCGACTATTGTTCAATTATCATTGTTTATGGTTCTTGTTGCTGATTGGTTGGAGTCCATTGCTGATTGGTTGATTGTTCGTTATGGTGGGCAGACTGTCCAGATGTTCACCGTTGCTGTGCCGTTGCACGTGTTGATTGTTCGTGTTGTGGCTCGCTGTCGCTCGCTCGATCGTTTGGGCGGGTTTGCACGACAGCTCGGGTTTGCACGGCAGCGTGATCGGGGCGCGCCAGTGGCTCGTTTGTGCGATCGATCTTTACGCCTTTTCTAAACTTCGACATGCATCACTACACATGTCTACCCCATTTTGAGATTTTCGAAAGTCTTTGTCTATCGATGGTCGTCTTATTTCGACACCACTGCACCCAGCATTACGCATTTCTTTTGACCACCACCACCACAAACACACGTTTCCTGCGTTATTTATTATTACGTCTTTATTGCAGCACTGGTGGTTAGCTAACCTCTTTTATTTGTGTTGTTCACAGCTTTTTTGCCTTCTTTATTTTTCTCGTCTGCGATCTTCTCGTTTGGCCCTCATTGGCAAAGAGTGCTTCATTTCAATGAAGTTTGTGATGCGCAATTTGCGTTGTAACAAAACGTTGAGAAACATCTGTGCATGCAGCGTGTGATTTTGATTTAGAGATATTGCACTGGTCAGAAAAAAACAAACGTGTAAGCTCGTTTCTCTTGGGTTTGCGCGCGCGCCCGCTTATGTTTTTTTTACGATCAACCTCATGCGATTGTATGCGATGCACATTTTTTTGTCAATTGCCAGTGAAAACACGACTTCGTGTAACGGGTTTTAAAATAATACCCGTGCAACGGTGTGATTGTATAACAATAACACGGCGCAACAAGCTATCGCAACACGGCGCGGTAACTCAAATCGATAACGATGAACGATTTTCCTTCAAGGAGGCAAAAAGATTCTTATTCGGGCACCCCAGAATTTTGCTGCCCCGCCAGCTGTTATGAATCAAAGGAATCATAGACATAAACATGCTTTGACTCCCCTGCTTTTTTCGTCTCATTCATGGCTTTAAAAAGCGCTGGCATCACTTTACACGGCGTCACTTCGCCACACATCAATGAAGCAGAAAAAACATCGCAACTTCACGTGCTAAAGTGCCGCCTGGCGCTTCAACGCGCGCGAGTGCATGAATGCGCCTTTACTAAAGATCTCCAGATTGAACATACGAGTTGCATGGGCGATCATCTATGATACGAGCGCGGGTTAGTCAAGCTGGACCGGATACTGGTGCGACCCTTTTTCACTGCAGTGTGCCGAAGAAAAATATGGAAGGATTGGCCATTTTTGGTTGCACCATTCCGTTTGTTCAATGACCAACACAATCTTTAAAGAGCCCTGGGGGAGGGGTGCATTGAATGTTGATTGACTATTGACTTTCAACAAATCAGTAAAACTTTATTAAAAACCTTTTTTCCAGAAACAATGAATGTTTATTGATAAAAGGTTAAACGGCATGTTTAAATTTATGGCACGCAGTTGAATTGCTGTTCACTATTACCGCAGCATGCGGATCAAACATGAGTCTCTGTTCATATGAGAGATTAGGATCGGTATATTGGTGCGAAACCCAAAAAGGCGAACATAAATCGTAAATCTGGCACAAACACATCTACCACGGATAGATTCAAATCGCAACCTTGATTCGCAAACGCACGTTGAGACACACGATCCGTTCCATTACAACTCCTTGTTTACATATCACCACATTTCAACCTTCGACGTGAACAAAACTATGGAATATATACGAGCTATGATACCACCATGAAATACAGCGACCCGATCCGTCGTGTCGCTTACCAAAAAGTTCTAAGTCCAAATATACGATAAAACCATGACCACAAGTTTTCGCTCGTTTTTCCCGAAGGCTTGTGGAATTTTCCCGGTCCTAATTCGGTTTTAGCGAGATGAAACTGTCAAACGCACATACTGTCTTAGAAAGAGCGGTGCGATTTCAGCCCTTCCTGCACGAGACGACGCGTCATCAAATGTGAACGCACAAGCACAATCAATCGATGGCGTTGTGTAAGGGGCATTTGTTTATTTTCACGTGGCTTCGTGTCTCTCTCTCTTTTGCTCGTTCTCTGTACACAACGCGTTTACGAGTACGATCGATCAGTTGAGAGCCGCGCCGATATAATGATAACCAATAAATAATCATAAAATATTATTCCGATGTGCCACACAGTCAACCCCACTGGCCGCGGCTGCTGGCTTGCTTTTTTTTAGTTTTCGCACTGGAAATTCATACAACGCACGCTGTCAGTAAAAACCTGTTCAACATTATTTCAATTCTCTCTTTTCGCTAAAGCAAAACGCGTTTTTTCACTATTTTTGCTATTGCCACATATTGTGCTCTCTGTTTTTGGTCGCATGTTACACACGTGTCCTGTAATATTATATTTTTATATTCGTGCTATATGGAACGACAGTTGTACCGTGTGTTTATGATATTATATTATTTTTCATGCTACATTATGCAGTGTCAGTGGTGATTATTTATAATCCACTCCAATATTCTAACGGAGAACGCAGTAAACGCCAGCAAAAACAGAAACACAAGAACATTTGTCCTTGCGCGCGACAACCGTCGAGTTTTCAAAACGTTGAAAACAAAAATCTGAAAAAATTGTTTCCTTGAGATAAAATAAAATCTTCAAAACGTGTTCCAGTTTGTTTCGTTTCGTTTGCCTGCCCGTTCCAACAAGTTAAAAAAGTTTGCTTCTGTTTCTTGCGGTGCGCCTTTTGCCTTTTCTCTTGTGCGCAACTGCGCACACATTTTCAGTTTTTTTCTTTGCGCTGCCATGCCGCTACGAGAAAAAAGCAGTGCACTCCACAAAAAAAACGCAAAGCAATACATATATGTATGCTGTTTGTTGCTGTGCTGTATTTCAGTATCAGCCATAGTCTGTTACTTACCCCGTATTTTTGTCTGTTTTTTTTTCACCGATCACCGCAGCGATGCATAACATATCACATGTACTGGGCACCAGCATGAGAAAGTACGCATTTTCAGCCGTGTTTTTTCCGTTTTTTTCTCTCAGACTGAAAAGTTACTCTCTGAACGCATGGCACGGTACAACAAATAACTATGCGTTTTCTGACTAAATTTTTACCGTACACAGGCAGGTCGCTGGTGCTGCAACAGTGTTCCATCATCTTCATGAAGCGTTCATGAATGCCCCGCAATTGTCATAATTCACTCAAAAGGCCCGAATCAGGGTCTCACACACAACACCAAAGTATGGATCACCATTCGAAAAGGATCACAGATTTTCCACGTGTACTTTTATTGAACAACTAAGCCAAAGATGATCAGCATTTTTACACGAACGCGTGTCGGATTGGCATCATGCTGCTGCTGCCTTCTGCCGTTGATGCTGAATGCGTATCAGATCACAGGTTTGCATTTACACACTGCGTGCGGGATGATTCGCTGCTTTTTCAATCGCTAAATCAATTCTCAATGAAAATTAAAAAATCTTCCAAATGCAGATTGACAGTTTTGTGTAACTTTACACTCAATGCCGGCTGATTCAGTAGAATTGCATGGCAGTGTTGAGCTGGTTTTTTTATTCATGTGATAAAAAATGTACCGGTCATTGCATATTTTCTTTCAGCATCTTTCCTTGAACATGAAAACGTTTTTTTTTAATTTCTTTCAGACGCCGTAAGCGAGCAGCAGGTGCAGGTGCAGACGTGCTCCTACTCGGAGGACTTCTACTTCAAGGTGCAACCAAAGAGCATCACTGTACGCGACGGTGGCCGTGCGTTCCTTGAGTGCGGCGTGTCAAACCAGTGCGATATTAGATTCCACGTGAGTGCTGAGTGCAGGCGAGCAACACGACACTGCTGAGTGGAGTGCTGAGTGCAGCGAACAACAGGGCAGTGCTGAGTGGAGTGCTGAGTGCAGCGAGCAGCACGACACTACTGAGTTGAGTGCTGAGTACAACAAGCAACAGGGCAGTGCTGAGTGGAGTGCTGAGTGCAGCGAGCAGCACGACACTACTGAGTTGAGTGCTGAGTACAGCAAGCAAAACACGACACTACTGAGTGGAGTGTTGAGTGCAGCAAGCAAAACACGACACTGCTGAGTGGAGTGCTGAGTGCAACAAGCAAAACACTACTGAGTGGAGTGCTGAGTGCTGAGTACAGCAAGCAAAACACGACACTGCTGATTGGAGTGCTGAGTGCAGCAAACAAAACACGACAGTACTGAGTGGAGTGCTGAGTGCAGTAAGCAACACGACAGTGCTGAGTGGAGTGCTGAGTGCAGCAAGCAACACGACACTGTGAGTGGAGTGCTGAGTGCAGCAAGCAAAACACGACACTGCTGAGTGGAGTGCTGAGTGCAGCAAGCAACACGACAGTGCTGAGTGGAGTGCTGAGTGCAGCAAGCAACACGACACTGTGAGTGGAGTGCTGAGTGCAGCAAGCAACAAGACACTGCTGAGTGGAGTGCCGAGTGCAGCAAGCAACAGGACTCTGCTGAGTGCTGAGTGGAGTGCTCAGCTGAGGAGGCTGATGATGACATTGAGAAAACGAACTTGCTTATTGCTTAGTCTGTTCATTCTCTGTTCCTTGCACTGTTCCCAATCCTTCCTTGGATTGGGAAAAAATCCGGCGTTCTTGGAACACAGCACTTACTGAAATCTTTAAGATCTCGGGAACGTAAACGAACGAACGGAGATTTTAGGCGATTTTTAGGCCAACCCGGAAAACGTGACGTCACGTGATTTTTTTCAAAAAGCTTTGATCCTGAAAAACTGTAAATAACGTTTGTTTCAGTGGACGTTGAACCACAAGAGCGTGGCGAACACGACGCGTCGTTATCAGATGGGCTCGAACCTCGTGATCACACGGGTCGACCGCACCTTCGACGCCGGCGACTTTCACTGTATTGCCACGTTAACGCGAACTGGCCTTTCGAAGGAAAGCCAACCTGCGCAACTGCACGTGCTTTGTGAGTTGTTGCGTTTTCTTTTGCTTCTTCCTGTTTTCCACAGTGCACGCATCAAGCCGTTTTGCTAGTGCCGAAGAGCCTCACTCGGAAGTCCGGCGCCAGTAGATTTCATTTCATTCAAAAACAATTCTTCAACGAAATCCTTTCAACAGTTTCACGCGCATACGCGAAGGGTGTTGAAAAAAATCATCCTCCGCAGTCGATTTCTGCAAGGCGTTTTCAGACTGTGTGAAATCGCAGTGGGGGCGGGGGGCTTGTAGGAATTCCAGGGCTGTTCCTCAATGAGAGTGGAAAAACGCACACGAAAAAGTTTGTTTTTGTTTGGCGTGCACTGTGTGTGCCGATTGTGTTGTATGAATAGTTGCGCACAAAAATGCTCCAGACCCACCCTGTGCGTTGTGTAGCTGCATTCGAGATCGTGGGTGAACGACACACACAACAAACGACACAAGAGAGAGCGAGAGGGGGCAGCCGCCGAATATTTGCCTTTGATCTGTAGCGCCCACCCGCTAATCGCGTGCTCTCGTACAAGCGCGCATTGCTTCTGGTCTCGATTTGATTGATCGATTTGTCTTTTTGTGTACACATTTCATTTGCGCCCGGCAAAATGCGCACACAGGCACACGAGCGAACAGCGCAGTCGATTTATCATTTTGTGCTTTCTAAACGCGCGCGCTCTCCGGCCCCGGGGTCGCCGTGTATTTTGCAGACGGACACACCGCCGCACAAACATATTGTGCAACACACAACAGACGCAATGCAAGAGCAATTCCGCTGAAATTGAAACGCATATTGCCTGTGGGCTGCGTTTTTTTTTTGACCGTGTATGGGACGAGCTTCCTCGTGTGCAGCGATTTTTTTGCTTTCCTCTTTCGCTCGTTGCATGTTTTTGGAATATTGGTTTTCGACTGACAAGAACTGTCGATCGAATACTTTTTTTACCAAACCAAGCAGTTCAGATTTAAACAGAACAAAAATAACGACTGGTGGTGTTGTGCTGTCAAAATTTTATCGGCAAACGCTTTTGTGGAGAAAAGAACAAATTTCAGTGTCGGTTGAAATCGAGACCTTTTCCTTTACAAGGCCGATATGGACGCGTGCCATTTCTGCGTCGTTCAATTTCGCAATGTTTATTTTTATGATTACAATATTGTGTGAACACGTTTTTAATCCGTGTGGTTAATAATATCAGATGAGCCATTTGTAAACGAGAAAAACCAAATCAACGATCGTAAATCAGCCAGGATGTTTGTGCACGGCTGTTGTTTTTTTTTGTAGCAGTGACCCCCCTAAATCGCTTTCAGGGCGTTCGGTCCTCGCGTGCAAACCAATAAATCGTTTGAAAGGCTGTCGGAGTTTTTGCTACAAACGCCCTTGCGTCTTGGGTCTTTTTCGGGGCCACACGCCCCAAACGGTGCAGCAAAGAACAGACTTCGGTTGCCAATTTCAGTTCGTTCAGAATGTTTCTTTGTCAGCTTTTTGACAAAAAAATGGTGATCAGTGATCGGAACCATGTACGTTTACTCGCATGATAAAAGCGTCTGCAGGGAGAATAAGAAGCAAAAGACGTTCACAGCAAAAAAAAACGCAAGCAAAAACTCAGTCGCAATGATTACGAACGACCTCATCACGGTCTCTTTTTTCACAAATCCTTTTTTGTTCAGGGCTCAGCCAGAACGTGTCGGTGCGTCTCGAGCGGCCGACAGACGAAACGGAACTGCAAGACGGTCAAGCGAGTGAGCTGCGACTGGTGTGCGTGGCGAACGGCTCGGACGACATGTTCTACCGGTGGTACCACAATGGAAGACAGATTCGGAACCGCAGGTGTGTCCGCATGGCCGCATTCGGTCGTTTACGGACTGTAAAGACTGTGCTTTCCAACAAAAAAAGGTTCAAAATTGTGAAACACCGCCCACCACAGCGGTTCAGTATGCAACAAAACGGTTGCCCCAATGTCGAAGTCTACGAAAGCGTACGATCATGTTCTTAAACCTCACCATACCTGTTCTGTCTTTTCTCATTGTTTCGTAATTCTAACGCCACTACCTGTTCATCCAGCAGTTCAATCATGATGAAAAACATGACGTGTGCGGGCGGTCAGCCGACGATTGTGCGAGTGTCAATTGCTGCGCTTTTTTTTATCGAATCACGTTTGCTGAAAACGTGACTTTCATTTTCGAGACACGGCGGTGGCGCCGATGACGAGCACGGTAACGCGAAGTACACGATCCGACGCGACACGCTGAGCGTGGCGAGACCGGTCGCTGCCGACAACGGCGTCTACAGCTGCGAGGTTGAGAACTCGTTCGGCGTACAACGAAGCAACACCAACTGGCCAATGAGCATCGCCGGTTCGTTGCTCACAGTATTATTTCCAAGAAAATCTGATGGGTATCCATGTTTACCGAATGCCAATTCAGTTGTCCTCCATTTCTTCCAATTGTTTTTTTTTCAATGCCAATTCAGTTCCTTGCCAATTGTTTTGGAAGTATCTGACGAAAAGCACTCCAGGCAGCAAGAGTTCTGCAGTTTTAAGAACACCTCAAGAGAGAGAAGCCGGTATTGAACTGTTCTTGCTGGCATTCTCGCTGGCGTGTTTATTGTTTTTTCCCTTTTGCTGGCATGTCAGAGAGCGGCACGGTTGTGGATCTGGTTTATAGCTTCAATGCTGACTGTTTACTGTTCAATCAGTCAGACAGTTTTATTCTGCAGTGCACGGCATGACACCAGAGAAATGTAAGACACCGTGAGTAGGCAAGCGAAAACTGTTTGTTTGTCAATGCACTGGTGCAAGCAACGAATGTGTTCTGCTGCACACATCATCAACATCACTGGGTCACCCTCGTGGCCTGGTGGTAGTGCGTTAGACCAATTGTCCGTGCGCTCGGGGGATCAAGCCCCGCCGAGGGGTGTATAGGCACTTAATGACAGAAAACCCGATGGGCGCCCCACTCAATGGCGTTCTGTACGCTTCTCTGGGTTAGCCCTGGCTAAAAACATCGCCTAAAAATCCCAACAACAACAACAACTGGGTGCAGATCAGAGCATCGCCAACATCACGGTGGTGCCGACGGACGTGGTCGCGAAGCTCGGCGGCGAGGCGACGTTCCGCTGTGCGTACGACGCTGCGAGCAAACTGCGCTGGCGTAAGGCCGCGCCGCAACAGTCGGCCGAATACGCAAACAGTGGCAGGTGAACGAGAACGCGCCTTGTCCATGGCAGTCTTCTTTGTACGTTTGGCTGGACCTGTGGTATAACAGACGAAATCACCATTACCTACAGTAGGACCGTTTAAACATGGCAGCTTTTTTCAGGGTGCAAGGAGCGCGCGAAATTTGAATCAAAGAAAAAAGTTGTTCAGAAACCCAACTGCGTGTCAAATTTTACATGTTTCTGAAAATTAATTGGTAATTCGTGCTATTCTGTTCATTATTTTTACCTTTACACACCCGATTGGCGGATATCTTAACATTTTTGAGAAAGGAAACTCCTAGTCTGCGACTAATCTCGCCTTGAATGAGACTGCCATATTTATTCGGCCATACTGTACCAGCAGTGTGTTCAGCCACCAGTGAATGGTGAATATGGAAGCGATTGATGGAGAATCTGAACAGTTTCGTTTCAATGACGCACTGGACACTTTCGTCTTTTATGAGTTACACTGTTTCAAGCGAGCATGCGACCAAACGAAAACCGCCAGACTCACTCGATATGGTCGGTTGATTGTCGGTTGCAGAATCCACGAAGACGCCTCCGACAACAGTCTGGTGATCAGCAGCATCGAGCGGGCGGACGCCGGCCACTACGAATGTCTCGGCTATGCGAGTGCCGCCGACAAACGGCCGCAGGCGTACGCCGCACTGCTCACCATCGCATGTTCGCCGGCGGAGCGGCTTTTTTCGCCTTTAAATTTGCCCAATAATCACACACACACACGATCACTCATTCCACAAATCGTACCGTTCGTTGACGTTGATTTGTTGCGACGCGATCACGCGTCCGTTTGACGTATTTTAAAACCACCCAGTACTTAGTGGTTGTTTCAAAATTTTGAAAATCTGCTTTTATTAGCTTTCCAATCGGCAAAACTCACCGACCGATGGTTGCTTGATGACATAAAAAAAGGTGCAAAACTTTGCGGCACGTTAAAAATTGAGAACCACACAAGAATCGTCGTCCGAACGAGACTTGATACGTGGTGCAACGAATCAACGTTGTTTTTTTTATTTCACCTATATCTCTGTATCACATGGATCCCCAAGCGATTCAGCTACAGTCGAACTCTAAATTATAAGAAATCAGCTGATTGGTTGGTGGTCACGTGATGCATGTTTTCTGTGCAGGACGACAGACTCCGACAGACGACGCTCCACAGCAATGCCTGCCACAGAAAGCATGCATGCACGTGACCACCAACCAATCAGCTGATTCCCTATAACTTAGAGTTCGACTGTAGTTGCATATGATGTCGTGACATTTCCTCACTGCAGCGTTGTCCGACTTTTCGTCGACCAACTTCGAGCCGGTCGAGCACTTGTACGTAGTCGGCCTCGGCAAGCGCTTCCAAGTGGCCTGCATAACGCCGGACGGTTTTCCGATGCCGCACGCTTTCTGGACGCGACACGGACGCACGCTGGTGAACAGCGGACGAGTGCGGTGCGTTGAGGGCGAGGGGAGGGGATGGCACGCAAAGCAGCCGCAAAAAGGGAAGATAAATCGTCCAAAAATAAAAACCGTTTGTTTGTTTTTGAAAATTGCCGACAATTTTTTAGTTGTATGCATGGTGTGATCATTTGAATAATCCTGGGTGGTCTGTGTCACACGATAAACGGACGTGCGTTTTCAACAAGAGAATGACATCATGTCAGCGTGACACGTTCGAATGCGGCGTGTGCAACATCATTTGATTTCATTTTATTTCGCGAACCGCAGGAACGCATCCGATATAAAACTACAAGAACAGCGTATCAAACGGAGCACTTACACAAAATCAAACCGCAGAAATGCAACGTTTTGTTTTCCTGTTGCAGCGCCGACGGCATGCAACTGGTGATCGACTCGGCGACGGCGAATGACGCCGGCGACTACGTGTGCGTCGTCGAGAACATGGCCGGTCGCAAGGAGAGCGTCCTCGAGTTGCACGTCTCGCGCGGCGTCACCATCGCGCGTCATCCGACCTCCGTAAACGCGATCGAGGGCGACGCGGTCGAGATGCTGTGCGAGTTCAAGGTTGCCTGCGTCAAATTGACTATTTCCTCTTCCTGTGTTTGTTTACCACCTTCTAAATCCCCCACCCCGGCACTTTTCTGCGGCAAATTTTGTCCCACGGCGAGATTTACCTTGCGGCGAATTTCTGCTCTGCGGCGTGTTTTGTTTTTTTAGCGCCATTCAGTATCATCCGCAGAGATTCAGCTCTTTCTGTTGATTGGCGTTCCCCTTCCATAACAACACAGTCGTGTCATGCATGATGAAGCAATTGAATCTACGTTCTGGGTTCAGCATTCGGTTGTCAATTGAACGATGTTGTGAACCCTTGACCGGGCTGGACAAAATGCCGGAAATATTTACATCACCCGCGTATTTAAACTGATGCTGAATTGGAATGGTTGAATTTCCATTTCTTGTTTTAATCCCTGAAAACAATAACAGAGCAATCGACATGGAGTTCAGCGCAAACTCGCATAAACTGTTTTTATAGATTCAAAACGCAAGATTTCACACAGGGCAACCAGCATCCGGTGTCGTCGGTCGACTGGGAGCGGAACGGCACCGCGCTCGTCATGGAGCGAGTCGCCGTGCCAATCGACCGTTCCGCCGATGCGAACGACGCCGGAAACAGGAAGACGAAAGCGAGCAAAACGTCCGATCGCCATGCGACGTTGGCGATCGTCGAGCAGCCGCTGCGGCCGCGCGTCCACTGGAACCGCGAGAACGGCACGCTGGTCATCAAGCGCACCGAGCCGTCCGACTCTGGACGCTACGTCTGCGTGGTGCGCACGCACGACCAGGTGGAACGCATGTGATGCGTTTTAGTTTGGTTCCGACACGCCGGCGTTTCCTTGGATTGGCACCGGCCGCTTCGGTCGCAAACGCCAACAACTCGGCGTCGCCCTTTCCGGAACGTTGCGCTCCGACGAAGAACAACAACAACATGGGTTTTATTTTGGTTGTTGTTGCTTGTTGTTGTTGTTTGTTTGTTGCCGTGTCACGGATTGCGCGATCAATGCCATCTTGTTGACGTTTGCGATGCCGAAGTCGCCGTTTCCACTTTGTTTTCTTTTGGTTTTATTTTCGTCCCGCAACTCAGCGCGCGCACAGATAGGTAAACAGTTTCACGGATGACGCGCGGGAATTCAAAATTGGCGAAGGGATCCGAGTACGCTTCATAGAGCCGAGTCACTTAGGCGACTTTGAATTGCCGCATAAAGATTTAAACTAGTTTCCTTTCTACGTCCGCACACGCATTCAGTCGCAGAACTAAAGAATTCATAGTATACAGTCCATCTGGATAATGTATGCAACATGACGTGATGACCAACCCATCAGCGCTAAGAATTAATTGCTCATGACCAACCAATCAGCACTGACAGTTGCTCATGACCAACCAATCAGCGATGAGAATTGCTCATGACTAACCAATCAGCACTGAGAGTTGCTCATGACCAACCAATCAGCGATGAGAATTGCTGTGACCGACCAATCAGCACTGAGATTTGCTCATATGACCAACCAATCAGCACTGAGAGTTGCTCATCATGACCAACCAATCAGCAATGAGAATTGCCATGACCGACCAACCAATCAGCTAGCTGCACATATTTAGCGAGATGGACTGTACAGCACTCGCGAACTCTGAGTTATTAGCAACCAGCTGATTGGAACGGTGATGCCACGTGATGCATGCTGTGGAGGCCGTGTCTGTCATGCGCAGTAAGCATGCTAATCACGTGATCACCAAACCAACCAATCAGCTGATTGCCTCCAGTTTAGAGTTCGATGAAGCACAGACGGTTTGCCTTGCCGTCGTTCGTCGGCAACATGGCTGCTCAAAAACACACACATTGCACGCCAAGTTGCCATCGCCACAACATAAATTCGATAAATATGCATGCAAAGTGAAAACCAGTCGTTTTTTGCGCTGGTGTGCTTGCTAGAAACAGGCGACAAGCCATCATTGTTCTCATTCGGATAAGCAGCGGCAAAAAAATGTGAAACCGACTTCAAATTTGAGTCCGTCCTTATTTCGTTTTGTAAATTTGAAAAAAAAACGAAATTTCAACCGCGAAATCCCTGATCACCATTCTTGCGGCTGTTTAGAAGGACGTCCGCTCGAAGCCGGCGATTTTGAACGTGGAACAAAAACTGAAATTCACACCGAGACCGGTGGATCGCAACTTTGAGCTCGGCGATACAGTGCACATTCACTGCTCCGCTTCTGGCCCCGTCAAACCGAAGGTCGAATGGATGCAGGTATATACGCGGTCGCCATTTTATCGATTTTTGATGCGCCAGATGATTTTTTTTCGCCAGATTCGCCGTTTTCTCGCGAATTTTGTTTAGCGGTGAAAAAAGGTCGACGTAAAAAAATTTCGAATCGCGGCGTCGTGAACGCTGTTGTCGCTGCGCTTTTCAACCTGCGTAAGATCGAAGCGCGTAGGGTTAGGGAAAAACCGAATTAAAATTTTTTTTTCGAACCCCTTAACCCAACGCCGGCAGGAGTGGCTGTTGTTGTTGTTGTTGTTGTTGTTGTTGTGATTTTTAGGCAATGTTTTTAGCCAGTGCTAACCCAGAGAAGCGTACAGAACGCCATTGAGTAGGGCGCCCATCGAATTTTCGTCTGTCATTAAGTGCCTATACACCCCTCGGCGGGACTCGATCCCCCGAGCGCACAGACAAGAGTCGAACGCACTGCCACCAGGCCACGAGCGGTGACGGCTGTGAAATCTAAACAATGAAAACTCTCGTCTCCGTCTCCTGCCAGGTCGGCCGACTGAACATGACGGGCGACGTCGTCGATCGCTTCTCGCGTCCCACTGCCGACTTTGCGCCAAACGTTCGCGCGCACAATGGCACGCTGTTCTTCCAGAAGATCAACTACGACAACGCCGGCCTGTACATTTGCGTCGCGCTCAGCAATCCGCAGGGCGTCATCAACGCGACCATCAAAGTGCAGGTGCTCGTGTGGCAACGATGGTTTTTTTTTGCTTGTTTGGTTTACAAAAATCAGCGGCACTCAATGGTTGTTCGACTGAACAACAGTGGTGCAAACGGCAGAAGTGCCAGCATTTGTTTTTTTGCATTTTCAACAGCGTTCACTTCGAATGTATGTGCGGTTATTTTTCTTTATTTGGTCGCGCGCCGGTTCCGGTGTCAAGGTACCAAACTCCAGCGGAAACGGGCAATACTGCCACGAGCCCAATTTACCCTCGGCTCCAAAAGGAGTATACTAATAGTTGTTATTGGTCACTTTAATTTCCGTCTTGTCCGCAGCGGGGTTCGAACTTTCCACCCACAGAACGGTAGACGAAAGTCCTACACGTGCGCTGCAGTCGTTAATTTGTTTCGTGTGTAGTTGTCGTGTTCGCAATCACGATGTGTCGACGGACAAATTTTCTTTCTAAACATTACAATTTGAAGGAAGAATTGCAATTGTCTGTCAAATACTCGACCAGGTTTTCGTGAAGCCGAGATTTCTGCTGCAACCAACGAATCAAACGCTGACGGAAGGGCGCGATGCGATGTTTCACTGTGCCGCCACCGGACAGCCGAAACCGACCGTTTACTGGTATTTCGACGGCAATCGAGAAATTACAACAGAGCCGGAGAAAGGGTGCGCGATTGCGTTTGCGACTCAATACGAGCTCACTTCATTCGTTCCTTTCCTGATCGCATTCGCTGCTGGTTGTTCAGCAAACATTCAATTTTGCCAAATTCAGATTCAGATTTATTTCAACACGCAGCACCACCAACAAAAACACAATAATAAATGAGTAACCTGATGACAAAATTATTAAAAATTAAATGAAAATATTTCGGCTAATCCGTCTAGTCTACACCGCGCTCTTCTCTATTAAAAGCTCGTGCGAAACTTCACGGTTTCTTGTCTCGAACGGGTTGTTGGAAGGTTTCGAGACGAAACCTTTGCATTTTTAACAATTATTCTGTGTTGCAGAGATCTGGGTTTCACCAACTATCAACTGTTTCCGAATAATTCACTTCTGATCAAAAATGTCGTCATCGCAAACGCTGGCAAGTATGAGTGCGTTGCGGGAAACGCCAAAAGTCTCGAGACACGCAGCGGTCTGCTCTGTGTCAAAAGTTTGTTTCGTCTGCTTTTTCAGCTTTTCAATCTGCGTTTATTTCGTTTTTGAATTTTTTTTGATTTTCGATGAGTTCTTGCTCGCAATAAAGTCGTTGTAGGTTCCTAATCCTGAATCTAATCCTAATCCTAAGCCAAGCCTTTTCGATGAAATGAAAAATGATCAAATTGGTTTATGCATTTTTTTCTTTCCTGAGTTAAAGACGAAGAGGTCCACCTCCACCGTACATGTACTTTTAAATATGTACGTTTTCGCATCATAAGATCGAAACCAAGAGAAAATCCGATTTATGCTGACGGTCTCGGAAAACAGACTGTTGAATTCTCGGCTCAATATTCTGTTGAACAACTGTTCAAGTGTCCAAACTTGTTTCCGAAGTTCTATTTGACGTTTTTCCTGGCACACGGCAAATGTTTTATTACGTTCGTTTTCTTTTTAAAAGTTTGCGAGTTTTCTTTAGCGTGTTTTTGAATTGGCGTTTCTTGAACGTCTGACATTTTTTTCACAGTTGTCAAAACGAACTTCACACACTGCGGCCGAGAGCTCGGTCTACAGGCGCCCGGGTTCGATCCGAACAGCGGTTTGTTTGTTCTCTTCTTTTTTTCGTGGATCAGAATTCACTTTGTTCTCTTTGTTTGCGCATGTTCTCAACTTCAAAGTCAGAGACAGAGACCGGTTGTAGGGTTTGGATAGGAAATAAAACCGCTTTTTTCCGAAAAAAGGTTTTCTTTTCAAAAAAACCGGTTTTTACCTTAAAAATTTGCGAAAATTTTGGTAGTTGAAAACAATTGTATAATAATATCGCATAAATACTACGGTATTTTTGCAAAAGTCAAAAACAATAAACTGCGTCAAACTCAAATTTAACTTCGCTCTACTTAAAAACACTAACTTCTGTATTTCTGATTGGTTCCGAAAGTCGAGTAATGGAAACTTCGTTCTGGAAAAAATTGGGAAATAAAACTGTTTTAAAAAAACTGACCGGACAATATAAAAACCGGTTTCTTGGGTCACTAATATTGAATGGCCGCGTCATGCATGAAACTGTTTATCGATTTATGCGCTCATTGAGTCGCAGAACGAAAAGCAATGATAACACCCGGTATTTTCTGGTAACGGACATTGGACACTTTGGAATGGAACGAAATTGTGCTGTTGTGTCTGATTCTGATAGCACTCGGTTCCAGTATTCTGCAGCACAGCAAACGTGTGCGTCTGTTTTGCAGGCGTGCACGGCGACGCGCGATTCGCGAACGCCAACGGCGCTGCGTCCGACTCGCCCGATGGATCGCGCGACGCGACCGACGTCAGCACGATGACGAAAGTGATCGCGTGCAGTGTCGCTGCCGGGTAGGACTGGCACTGGATGGGAACGAAAATGGCCAGCCGGCCACCACTACTGCAGTATGGTCGAATAAATAACGCAGTCTTTGTATTCTCCGTCAAGACGGCATCAGTCGCAAACTAGGAGTTGTCATGTTCAAGAATGCCAAGATAATCTTCCAGTCGTGTGTGCAAGGGAAAAGAAATGACCACAATACC
>JASANC010001940.1:0-25284 GCA_030248135.1 Theristus sp. LFF4_11
TCACAGATTTTCACGATGGCCAACTTCGAAACAATGGTCGGTCAAATCAACCAGATCATCGACGCGCCGTGTGGCGCAACAACAGTGTCCACAACGACAACAAGCACAACGACAAGCACCCCAACAACCTCAACCTCAACACCCGGTTGGTTTGTTGGTTCCAATTTCAAGGGGCGCATAAAACTTGTGCCCGAGCATATGGGAAACTGTTACCATTTGCGTCATTGCGTATTGTCGTCACACAGCAATACGATTTTTATGCTCTGACCATTCCTGTGAAGCGACAGTTTGACAGAATGAGGTGAACATCTTTTCTCTTATCGAAATTTGTCCTTGTTCTAATCGGGCACCTTTCGCTGGTTCCGTCTTTTTGCTGAAAAGATCTAAAGTCTTTAGGTAGTGTACTGTAGATTAAAGGACAGATCCAAACAAATGTACTGTACTGTATTGTGGATTTATTCAAACGTGTCCGGACTAACGTGACGTCATTTTATTTAAAAACGCCCGTTTGTCAAAGTACAGGCTCTAAAATTTCAGTTTGGTGTGACTGATTCGACATTCACCATTTGTTTACGGGAAGAAATCGGCTAAACGGATAGTCTGGTTTGCTGTGAACGACAAGCGCATGTTTGGTGACACATGACGTCATTTCAGTGGGACACGTTTAAAAAAATAGGCCATACATGCATACGTTTTGAGACTGACACCGGCCAAGTCAACATGTTCCACCATGGGCTCACGGATATCACCCAAACCGTCAACTACTGCTCCCTCTTCGACTCCAGTTTTTCCCCTTTTTCTCCACCCACACACTCCAGCACTCTGTCAACTCGACCTGCTGATCATACTCGACGGCAGCGAAAGCATCACACGTCACGGCTTCGAGCAAGTACGCCAGTTCGTGACGTCACTAGTGCGTGACTACGCCGTCTCGCCAGCTGGCGTCCGAATTGGCTTCGTCGCGTATAGTGACGGCGTTTACGCGTCGGCCGATCTGAATCAGTATACAACGGTTGAAACGCTGGCGAACGCTATTAACGCGGTGCAGTATATACCGGGCGAGACGAATACGGGCGCGTTAGTTTCAACGGAAACACCAAAATCCATGCCAAAATTCATTCCAAGCTAAAATTTCAAGCCGTGCCGAAACTTTGCATGGTGCTCTGATGATTTGACTTTTTTGGCAGTTTTTTAAATTTCAGATGGATTAGCATGGAATAAACTTTGAAATGGATTTTGGCACGAATTTTGGCATAGATTTAGGTTTTGTTGTTCAGGCATTTCAAGTTCGAAATTGACAATCTGACATCATAACTCCAAGAGCCCAGCTTTGTTTCCAGTGCCTTTCAACGAGCCCTCGACATCCTGAACACTGACCGGCGACCGACGTCGAAAAAGGGTGTGCTGTATTTCTCCGATGGAAGGTTTGTGATATCGTGCTTTGAAAAGTTTAGAAGTTTAGAAGCTTGAAAGGATAATACTTTAGAAGTTTCGACATAGAGATGATCCAACCAGGCGGTGCGATGGTCAAAAAGCCAAACTCAAAATCGAATGTACAGTCAAGCCTCAGCAAAGTCAGATTCCAGCGTTGAATGAACAAAAAAAACAATCCCACCCAGAAGAGTCCTCATGAGCTGCCACCTTTATGGTTTTTATCATTATTGCACCGTCGAGAAATGAATGAGCAATACTACATTGTACAATGACAACTCAAAAAGAAAACTTACAAAACAAGTCCATCCACACGAATCCTTGATGGACTCATCAACTATCGGGTTTCTATCTACCATTATTATTGCAATACCAAGACAATTCAAAAACAAAAAACATTGCGAAATCGCAGACACAACCTCGGCGTCGACCCAGTGCCGCTGGCCAGCACGATCCGCAGCAACTTCGGCGCCCGAATCGTGTCCGTCGGTGTGCCCGGCATCAACGGCTTCCTTCGCCCGGTCGACGTCGACGAGCTGAAGGAGATCAGCGGTCGCACGGACGACGTGCTCGTTCTGAACGACGTCGCCGACTTGCCGGCGCAAAAGCAACGAATCGAACAGCTGCTACCGGCGTGTCCGCTCGAGTGTCCGTGATTTTGGAGACACGCACTACTTCTTTTCAGTTTTTTTCTTGAGTTTCTTTCTCTGAAGCGCTCAACATTCCCCTAGATGCTTTAATTTTAAAGAAGTTTTATTGTTCTAGACACACCTCCTTTGCTCGCTAGAATACAGCCGAAGAATATTTTGATCAATCGGGTTCACCTCGCCGTAGTGTACAAAATGTTTAGATGGTCTTTGGTTTTTCTGCACCGTGTGGTTGTGTTTTTTTTTTGTCAGCAGCACTCTATCATTTGATGTTTTAGTTTTATTCAGCACAATATCGGAATTTGGTGAACATATTGTACAGTGAGAAAAACACTGCCATCGTGTGTTTTGAGCGAAAAAAATAAAGAAATTCATACGAACGTGAAGGCCTAACATAGGTTTTTCAATACACTGTGTGGTTTAGGTTTCGGTGATATCGTCTTTGTTGTCGAGACATCGGAGCGGCTCGGTCCAAATATTCCGTCTGTAAGTTTTTTTTTGTGCGAAAACTGTTCTGGAATAGAAAGTTTGTCATTTTTCATGTTAAAGTTTGTTATGTTAAAGACGTGACGTGACGTGACGTGACGTGACGTGACGTGACGTGACGTGACCTGACGTGACGTGACTTGAGGTGACGTGACGTGACGTGACTTGACTTGACGTGACGTCTACGCATACGTCAATATGGAAAGGGCCTTCAAACTCCCATTTCAGACCCTTCGCATGGTGCTGAGCATGATCCAGTCACTTGACATCTCGCCAGCTGGTCACCACGTGGCGCTGGTGCACTTCAGCAGCCCCGACCAGCGTACGGCGGTGTTGTTCAACTTGAACGAACGCAACACGTTCGCCGAAGTACAGCACGACATTCTGACGTTGAACGTCAGCGGTGTGCTCGGAATTACAGATCTGGATTTGTGAGTGTTTAGTTTTTGTCGCAGTTTCTGTTTGACAGCGCAGTTAGACAAAAATAAATTTTTTTTTGTTTTCAGGGGACTTAGTCTGGCGCTAGCGACACAGTTCCAGAATCCCGTGCAAGATCGTGCGAACGATCCGAACGTGCTCGTATTGTTGGCCGAAGGCTTGTAAGGATTCTTAAATTGATTTAGCCCTTCTTTTGTTTTAATAAACAAGCAGTCAATTGATTCGATGGCCTATCGAGTGGACCTTCAATCAAAAACGGTTTTAAAGCACATACAAATTGTGCATGATGATTATTGGTGGTTGAATCTGGTCGCGTACCGTTGAACAGAACAACAAGAACAGTGTGACGAGTCAATAATTCAAAAGCAGTCGAAGCCGATCAACTCAGTTTCTAAGATTTTGCCCTCGAGCGCTTTCGGAGGCGCCAAATTTTGTACACACATAACTTTCGTTCCACAAAGTACCATGCCAAAAAATGGGGGAAAAGAATTCGAGCGCTTTTGAAATCTATAATTTTTCTTCTGATAAAAACCACAATTTTTTCTCGCCGCCCAGTTGGGACGACGGAGCGCTGTGCTGTCCGAGTCCGATGGCCGTCGCTGCACAGTTGCGTTCGGTTAGCACAATCTATGCAGTCGCCGTTGGGGATCACCCGTTGATGAGCAATCTGGTCGAAATCACCGGTGATCCGCGGCGTGTCTACGGCCACCAACAGTTCATGGACGCTGTCGACGCCATCCGGCAGCAGCTCGCGAAGCAATGCCAACTGTCGACGACGTCTACGACCACGAGCACCACCACAACAACGACCACCACTGTTAGGAACTGGATTTTTGCTAAGCGTAAACTTGTTGGTAATGGTTTTCGTTTGTGAATATTGCGAGGTTTTTTCAGACTACAACGACAACAACCACAACCACCACCACAACAACAACTTCTACAACTACCACTACTACTACAACCACTACCACCACTACCACCACCACTACCACGACGACAACAACCACCACTACAACGACCACTACCACAACCACAACCACGACGTCAACCACAACAACCACAACTACAACAACACCAACATCTCTTTGTGAGCACCTTTCCAATTCAAAATCAACAATTAAAAGTAAATTGACAGATAAATTCGCATTTATTTTCTTCTTTTTCAGGCGCCTTAGACGTTGTGTTCATCGTGGAGACGTCGGAACGTATTGGACCGATCATTGCACCTGTAAGACAATCCGTGGCATTGTTTGACGTCTTTCACCACTGGTTTTGAGAGCCATACTTAAACCAACTGTTTGAGATGCTTTCGAAACCAACGAAAAAATGACAAAAAAAACACTTTAGATCCTGCAAGCGGTGAAGACGCTGGCGTGCCAGTTGCCTGTCTCGCCGAACGGTCACCACAGCGCGTTGGTTCACTTCTCATCGCCCGACAATCGAACCGGCATTTTGTACAATTTGATCGGCGCGAACACGTGCACTGATGTGACGAACGCCATCGGGCGGCTGTCGGTGCCGTCGATTCTCGGCATTTGCGATCTCGACCGGTGCGATGTCGTTTAAACTGTTTTAATTGAACGTTTAAAGCGTTGTGAATTGAGTTTAAACAGTTGATAACGTTTTTATCAATTTTGATTTTTTAACCAGAGGCCTGCAAGTTGCGCGCGACCGAGCGTTCACGCCGTTCACGGATCGGCCGACTGCTGCGAACGCCGTTGTGCTGTTCGCCGAAGGATTGTGCGTTTCAACTATTTTAATTTTTTTAAATATCTTCATTTTTCAAATAGTTTTTCCAGTGTATCTGCTCAATTCGCTCCATTCACAAATCGCAAAAACACTTCCCCGTTTTCAGCTACGACCAAGGATTCCAGTGTTGTCCGCCGCCGTTTGCCACAGCGGCCTCACTTCGAGCGAAAGCGACGATTTTCGCCGTCGAAGTCGGCGCCCGACCAGTGCACGCGAATCTCGTCAACATCACTGGCGGTGACGCCAGTCGTGTGGTGGACATGGCAAATTACGGCCAGATTGTCGACAAACTGACATCACTGTTGCCGGCGCACTGTGGAGAGTGTGGCTGTCAGTTCCTGGACGCGATATTGGTCGTCGACAGCTCCGAGAGCATCACGGCGGCGAATTTCGAGAAGGTTCCGCGATGGTTTTTCGTTTGAAATTTGAAAATAATTGGGGTGAACTTGCTTGGCTTGTGATGTGTGAATTGCAGGGTGGTCCAGGTCAGAATGAAACTGCTGAATTATTGGTGGTTTATCAAGTTTCTCCCAGGATTATTCTTTTTTTGTCACTGGGACCTCCGAAGGAGGTGCAGGATTTCATTCGAGAGATCCGTTCTTTTTTCTTTTGGGTCACGTTTGTCTTGTTCTGAGCATTATGTTCGTGTAAACTACGTTTTGATTTGAACCAAACCAGACACTCATTTCTTACTGTAACTGTAACTTCTTACTCAAACATGTTTCGCATGTTCTGTTTTTTTTCTGCAGAAAAAAGTGACAAGTTCAAACAAACAGACGTGACATTCAAAAAAAGAACGCTCACATCACACGTCATCCCAAACAGGTGAAATCGTTTCTCGTCTCATTCGTCGCGAAATTCCCGATCGCTCCGAGCAACGTTCGTTTCGCGGCCGTGTTTTTCAACGAGAACGTCCGGAAAACGTGGGCATTCGACGGGTACAAGGATCTCGGCGGTCTGCAAGCGGCCATCCGTGATACGCCGTACACCGTTGGCCGGACGAATACCAACAGGTGTGATCTTCTATTTTTTTGTCCTTCGAGACTGAACTGCGCGCGTAGATAGGCAAAAAAGTTTCATGCGTTTCGAGAGAATTCAAAATTGGCAAGAGTGATGCGAATCCCCTATTTGGGGCCCAGTCATTTGTATGTTGTCTGATAATACTGCATTCATGACTAGAACTGGAGGGGATTAAGACGGTGTGTGACGTTCACTTTCGGTCTACGTCGCGTTTACGATATTAATTAACGTTATGACGTTCGAAAGAAATAAACGACGTGTCTTCTTGTATAACGTCCCTGAGAACGCGCATAATGCGGTCGCAACGGGTGCTCCATTGTGTGTCACTTTCTGTTATCTTTGTTTCAGTCGAAACAATTACGAAACAACAGGACGCTATTTTTTCAAAATATTGCGCTAAAATATTTTTAAACCTTTTTCCAGCGCGTTCCTGCGAGCTCGCACGTATCTGGACGAGCGCCGGCCGAACGTGCCGACGGCGATGATTCTGATCTCGGATGGCCGGTGAGTGGCGCTAAAAAAAGTTGATTTGCTATTTTTTTTGAAAGTCAATGGATAAAATGTTGAATTTACATGTGTCAGACAAAAGAAATCGTCAAACTCTTCATCAAACTAGGGACATTTGAAGTGCGAAGAACCTTATATCCAAGCGTTTACGGTAATATCCATTGAATCTTGCTTAGTCATACGGCTGGTGGCGACCCAGTGCCAACGGCGGCTGCGATTCGTCACGATTTTGGCACCAGAATTCTGGCAGTTGGTGTGCCGGGAATCAACGGCTTTTTGAAGCCAGTGGATCTCGCTGAGTTGCAGGGTAAGCGAGGAAGGAGTGACCGACTTTGTGAAATAACAAACGGAAGACCTGCAAACCAACTTTAAAATATAAGCAGTCAGCTGATTGGTTGATGGTCACGTGAGGCATGCTTTCTGTACAGGCATTGCTGTGGATGCGGAGTTTTGCCTGCACAGTAAGCATGTATCACGTGACCACTACCAGATCAGCTGATTGCCTACATTTTAGAGTTCGACTGTAAAGCTGCATTCAAAGCTTAAAAAATATTCAGCTATCACCGGAGACTCGTCACTGGTGTTCAACGTGCAGTACATCGAAGACCTTCCTAGCGTCGCTGACCCGCTGTACAAAAAGTTGCCTTGTTACGATAGTTGTTTATCAACTTCGGTAAGTACTTTTTTTTGTCTGTTCAAAGGTTGCTTCTCATTGTAACATATTGGAGACTCCGATAGAAAGTGTTTTCGATAACAGAGTTCCACAACAACAACCACAACCACAACCACAACAACACCAACCACGACTACCACAACTAGTACAACTACGACAACGACTACAACGACTACAACCACAACAACTACTACAACTACGACAACTACTACAACTACGACAACTACTACAACTACGACAACTACTACAACTACTACAACTACTACAACTACGACAACTACTACAACTACTACAACTAGTACGACTACAACAACTACGACAACAACCACCACAACCACAACAACCACAACCCCAACGACAACGACAACAACTACACCCACAACAACAACAACAACAACAACAACAACCACAACCCCAACGACAACGACAACAACTACAACCACAACGACAACAACTACGACAACTACCACAACTACCACAACTACCACAACTACAACGACCACGACTACTACTACAACAACCACGACCACGACTACAACCACAACGACGACCACAACCACAACCACGACAACAAGACCAGGTACACACGACGGCAAAGTTTCACCGCTTTTCTAATATAATACTGAAAAAAACTTTTTTTTTTCAAATCCGACTCTGTTCCAGCGTGCACTTGCACCTGCGTCGACATAATCGTCATCATTGACAGCTCCGAAAGTATAACGCAAACAAACTTTGAAGCGGTTTGTTGCCTCATGGTTGTTCTCCCATTTTTCATTTCCAACCATCAAAGCTGATTCATCACATTTCTTTCAAGATTCGCACATTCGTCGCGTCCTACATTCGCGAATACAACATCGGTCAAAGTCACGTTCGCGTTGCGATGATTGTGTACAATGAAGTCATTCAGGTCGATTTACAATTGCCAAAACAATGCATCTCACTGAAGTTTATGCAAATTTAAGAAGAAAAATTGTCAACCCGCAAAGATTTCTCAGGTTCATTGGACGTTCGATCAACACACGGATCTTCAGTCGTTAGAGAACGCTATCACCGCGATTCCATATACCGTTGGGCGAACTGACACGAAACTGTACGTTAAGAGCGCATTTTTTCACGTCTTTCTTTGGTTCCAATTAACAGTTTCAAACCGTTTTTCGTTTTGATTCAATGATTTCAAAATGTTCGTTTGAAAATGTAAGCACATCAAATTTGTTCGGTTTTCTTCCAGTGCTCTCGACACGGCGTTGTCCATGATATCCGTTGACCAACGCCCAACATACAAGGCGCTCATATTTTTCTCGGATGGAAGGTGAAATTTCTTGATTCGACAATTCAAAAAGCATAAAAAAACAAAGACATATAATCAAACAGCGAACATATTTTGTGACGTTTCGTGGTTTTTACCATTGACTATTCTTGGCTTAATAACTCGGATAGTTCTAGGATCAATTTCTGAGGTTCTGCAACTCAATGCGTTCACAGACATGAAAAGAAAACCAGTTTCAATCTTTATATGGCAATTCAAAGCTGTATTTGTGACCCGGCCGTGTATTTAGCGTACTCGGGCCACTTCACAAATTCCGCATGAAACTGCTCACCAATCTGTATGCGCGCATTGAGTTTCGCAATCAAAACCACGGAAAATAAATTTAGACACAACATGGGCGGTGACCCGTGCGCAACGGCGGCGGTGCTACGCGAATTGTACCACGTGCGGGTGATTGCACTTGGCATTCCCGGCATCAACGGTGCACTGAAGCCGACAGACATTGACGAACTGACGTGCATTGCGGGCAGTCGGGCATATGTGATCAATCTGGCGTCGATTTCCGAGCTTCCGACGCAGGCTCCCGCAGTGACCGCTCGGATGCCGTGTGATTGTGGTTCGCCTTGTCTGACAACGGTACGGAACGAGAACAGTTTGTTTTAAGCGGCATTCATGAAGAAGTGTTTAGTGACACGTATGTATGTACAGTAGCTGTGTTAAAACATGTAGCTACAATGAAGAAGTATTTAGTGACTCGTAGCTGTGTTAAAACATAGCTACGCGGTCATTAAATACTGGTTCATGAATGCCCCTTTAGATAACATCATTTCTATGAAACCGTTTGTTGTTGAAAACTCCTTTGTCGTTTCATTGTCCTACTAGTAATTGTGTGTCCTTTGATTATTCACTTGTTGTTAAGTTGAAAACTTCTGAAAATCATGCACAGTCAACATCTACAACTGCTACAACGACAACAGCCACCACTACGAAACCAACAACTACTACCACTACAACTACCACTACCACATCCACGTCTACAACAACAACAACTACTACTACATCAACAGCAACCACAACAACAAGAACAACTACCACTACTACCACAACAACAACAACTACTACTACAACAACAACAACTTCTACTACTACCACAACAACAACAACAACTACTACTACCACCACAACAACAACTACTACCACTACTACCACAACAACAACAACAACAACTACTACTACTACTACAACTTCTACTACTACCACAACAACAACTACAACAACGACGACAACCACAAAAATGTCGACAAGCACGACCACGCCGACTACCACTTCAACGACCACCACATCAACAAGCATCTCCACCACCATCTCGACAACAAGTGTACGTTCTCTGGATTCCTTTTCAGCACAAATACTCCATGACCTGATGCAACTTTGCCAGGCGACACCGAAGCACCGAATGTCACGCGATTCCTGCATTTCCGCGAGCTGTATATCACTGCACCATTCCATCATGTGTTCTATTCTTTATCCTTGTCATTGCCTTTTGTTTTCTCTGTTTTGCATTTTCCTCTATTAAAGCCATTTTGTGTTTCCTTTCCTTTATTGTTTATTTAGTTGTTTTGGCTTCCTGTTTATTATTCACGTATGTAATGCCGAAAAGATAACTACAATCAGGCCCTCAACTAAAAGCCAAGAACTAATGCTACTCCTCACACTGCACAAGTGGCTCACATCATTAACTTGATCTTTTACTATTGTCTTTTTTCAGACCACCAGCACGAGCACCACAACTACGACAGCTCCAGGTGACATTTCTATTTCTGTTTCTGAGAGGAATCAAAATCTTTAGTTCAGTGACGTTTTTTCACTTTTGTCAACACACCACATCTTGGACTTTCAGCATGCACTTGCAACTGCATGGACGTGATTATGATCATCGACAGCTCAGAAAGCATCTCAAGCACCAGCTTTTCCGCGGTTAGTTTGTTTACTATCGGTTTGCAATTTCTTCTCAAATTTTGCAGAGTTTTAGCTGAACAAGAATATTTATGGATTCAAAGCGCCAATTCATGCATGACGTTTGTACATACGTCACGTCACGTCACTTCATTACACGTTACGTCTCATTCATGCACCAGAAAACCGCAATCGGTTCTTCACGTTATCCGACGTGACGTAACGTGACGTGACAAATTTTGTGTGCATGAATGGGCCTAAAAGCATCCGTTCCGAAATAATCGATTCTTTTTGTATCCAGGTTCGTTCGTTCGCCGCCTTCTATGTCCGTCAGTACCACGTGGCTTTCACGCGAGTCCGCTTCGGCATGATTGTCTACAACGATCGAATCACACGAAGTTGGTCGTTGAGCGGCTACGGTGATGTCGAGTCGCTTGTTAACGCGATCAATGCGATTCCGTACACAGTCGGCAGCACAAACACGCGATTGTGAGTTGTTTGGACACTTTTTTAAGAAAAAAGGAATGTTGTTGTAGGTATTGGCATCTACGGTGTGTTGCATTGAGCTGCTTTTTTAGTGAACAAAAAGGTCTGGAAAATCTTGATTTGTCGTATTACAATTACAATTCGGAAAATCTTGATTGTTGTTGTTGCTTATTCGGCACACTCTCTAAGTGTTACGCAAGTGCACAAAGGAAAACAAGGAAAACTGGGAACACAGCCAAAAAGACGTCTGGTCGGCATGGCAATTTAAAATGAACTGAAGCTACCGTATTACCTCTATTAACCCCCCCCCCCACAATTAACCCCCCCCCCAAAATAAACCCCCACCCCCTCGACAAGTTTCCAAATAAATCCCCCCCCCCAAAATAAACTCCATGGGGGATTATTATAACCTGTTTGAAACACATACCCAGCGAATTCAGTGGCTGGTTGCAGTGAAAATGATGAAATTGTGCTACCAAAGGCCCCAAATGGATGAGTTAATGGTAATTTCATTACAAAAGGCTGTTGTAAAAAAAAAATTCTTTGTAGAGTAGAAGTTTCTGCGACTTCCTTCCTGTCATGGAAGGTATTTTTGCCATTTTGCCCACCCCTAAAAATGGTTTCCAAATAACCCCCCCCCCAAAATAACCCCCCCCCAAAATAAACCCCCACCCCCAGAAGTCGCTGAAGAAATAAACCCCCATGGGGGTTTATTAAAGGTAATACGGTATTTTGCCAACTAATTTGAAAGTTTTGGTTCACTGTTGTTCAAAAAACTTGACTTGTGATAAAAAGTTAACTTGACAATCTCCATTGCAGAGCATTCGAATCGGCGCTGCAAATGTTCATCGCCGAGCCTCGATCAACGTTCAAATCAATAATTTTCTTCTCTGATGGCCGGTAATTTTAAGATATCTATTAGACAAAACAGTTGAAAACAAAGATACAATACGTAACAGTAAATATGCTGCTGCAAAACAACATGAAGTGCTGCTTTTTCTGTCGTTTCGAATGTCGGTCGGTATGAACGGGTCTTCGGAAACTTGGAAACAATGGCAACATACAGTACGGCCGATTAAACATGGCAGCTTTTTTCAGGGTGCAAGGAGCGCGCGAAATTTGAATCAATAAAAAACGATGTTCAGAAACCCAATTGTGTGTCAAATTTTACGTGTTTCTCAAAATTAATTGGTAATCCGTGCTATTCTGCTCATTATTTCTCCCTTTGCACACTCGATTGACGGAAATTTTTCAATTTTTGAGAAAGCAACTCCTAGTCTGCGACTAATCTCGCCTTGATTGAGACTGCCATATTTATTCGGCCATACCGTATCTTTTCTCAGCGCTCCGCACAAAACCAATTGCAGCCACAACGCCGGCACGGACCCGTGTCCAATCGCTACTGAACTTCGCCAACAGTACCACGTCCGGATCATCGCGCTCGGTGTTCCCGGGATCAACGGGGCTCTGAAACCGACGGACCTGGACGAATTGACCTGCATTGCCGGAGGCGCAGCGTACGTCATCAATCTGCACGACATCTCGGAGTTGCCTGCGCAGGCCGGACCAATCACCGCTAGGATGCCGTGCGACTGCGGGTCGCCGTGTTTGTTGTCGACGGTGAGAAATGCGAATGAATGCATGTGATCGAATAAAAAAAACATTTATCATTGAAACTTTTGATAATGATGACGGATTGGTGGAAGCGTCAAGTAGTGTTTAGTGACGCGTAGTTGGGTTATGAAACATGGCTATGCGGTGTCACTAAATACTGCTTCATGAATACCACTTTGTACGCAACGAAGTCCATGTTGTCGAATCCAAATTCAAATATTCTGTTTTAAATAAGAACAGGAAAATTATAATCGTCCAACATGAAGAAGCTCCTGTGACAAGTGCACACGTGTGTTACAACAAACGTTGAGCATGATTTCTTACTTTAGAAACTTTCACTAAAATACTAACAAATTTTCACCATTACTGGCACTGACATTTTGCACAGACATCGACTTCAACTACCACAACAAGCACACCAAGCACCAGTACAAGTACCACAACCACGACCACCACAACTACTACAACTACAACAACAACTACGACAACAACTACTACTACTACCACCACCACTACAACTACTACCACCACTACAACTACATCCACTACTACTACCACAACAACAACTACTACTACCCCTACAACTACCACAACAACAACAACGACCACTACAACTACCACAACTACCACTACTACCACTGTACCATCGTCATGTAAGTTGTTCCTCTGCATATTTTATCTTTCTCCCTTTTAGTTCGGCATCATCATCAACATTAGTGACTTTATTTTCAGGCGAACTGGATGTTGTGTTTGTTGTTGAGACGTCCGAGCGAATCGCGACATTAATTCACAGCGTAAGTGCTCAAAAACAAAAAAAAGAAACGCAGGAAATCATAACCATTTTCATCTATTCAACCATTCAGACAAACCTAATTGTTTGAGTCCATGAATGCGCGCGCGAGTTCATGAATGCGCTCTGATACTTCAAAAGGAGTCTGCAAAACCCAATACCATTTTTCAGCTGCTTCACGCAGTAAAAGAGTTATCGGCAAAACTGCAAGTTTCCTCGAGCGGGACGCACGTGGCACTGGTGCATTTCTCCAGTCCCGACAATCGCACCGGTGTTCTGTTCAATTTGAACACTGGCACCAACTTGGCAACGGTGAACAGCCTCATCGATGGTGTCAATGTTCCGTCCGTACTTGGCATCAGTGATCTGAATCGGTTTGGATTTACTTTGCTTATAATTTGTAGAGTTTGTCAAACGAAACGTTTTGTTCGGACAACTTTTTTTACATTTTTCAGCGGTCTAATGGTTACTCGAGACGAGATTCTGGTCGCAAGTGGCGGTGACCGCTCTGGAGGCTCGAATGCTGTCGTGCTGTTTGCCGAAGGATTGTACGTTCCTACCGCCACTTAGGTCCAGTTCATACTGACGTATGTGATTACGTCACATCACATCACGTCACGCCACGTCACGTCCCGTCACGTCACGTCACGTCACGTCACGTCAGCATACGTCAGTATGAACGGGTCTTTAGGCCCGTCGTAGCACAAACATTGACACCATTCCTTTTCCTAATGGGATTGCTGGTCAAAAGTAGTTGATTCTCCAATTATCTCGCGCAAAAAATGTTGATCACATCTTTTTGAATAAACAAAAAAAAACAAAAAAAAACAAAAACTGAACACCACCAACAGCTACGACGACGGCACAAACTGTTGCCCACCGCCATTCGACACCGCTGCGTCGTTACGAAACAAGGCCACGATCTACGCGGTTGAGGTTGGAGTGCATGCCGTTCACGAGAATCTGGTGAACATCACCGGAGGGCAAGCGGGCAACGTCTACTCGATGTCGAACTACGGTGACGTTGCTCAGAGGATCTTTGCACAATTGCCAGCGTATTGCGCTTCGACCAGTGCATCGACCACCACCACGACAACAACAACAACCACTACGAATCCGGGTTGGTGTGGTGGAAATCACCATCACAATAAAAGAGTTTTTTTTAGCAAGACGTACCAGATACAGTTGCATCGAGTCAAAATTGGCTTTTACTTGAAACTTGCTTCAGCCTGTCCATGCCAGCTGCTGGATCTGCTGTTGATCATCGACAGCTCCGAAAGCATCACGAACGAAGAGTTCACGGCGGTAAATTTTGAATTTGAAAAAAATGGGAATGGTTATAAGGTTTTTGACAGAAACCAACAGCCACACGGATCATCTCACCGGTTATTCAGGTGAAAAACTTCATCATCTCATTGGTTGGTCGTTATCCGATCAGCCAGCAGCAGGTTCGCGTTGGCTATCTGGTGTTCAACGACTACGTGCGGTTCAGCGCCCGCTTGACTCAGTTCAACACCGCGGTGGATTTGGAAACCGCGATACGTAACATTTCGTTTACCGTTGGTCTGACGGATACTGGAAGGTATACAGAGCCTCGTTTAGCGTGCGTTCATGCTGACGTTTGCGAATGCGTATAGTCACTTGGAACGTCACGCCGCGTGCGTTGCGTTGCGTTGCAGTCACGTCACGTCGCGTCACGTCACGTCACGTCACGTCACGTCACGTCACGTGTTTTAGCATACCGTCCATGCACACGTCAGCATGAACTGGCTATGGTAATAAAGATGAAAATGATTTCCCGATCCAGCAATATTAAAGTTGTTATTATTCAGTGCATTTTCGATGGCGGAGTTGTTCTTACGTGAAGACGCCCGCGCTGGTGTGCCGAAGTCGATTTTATACTTTTCAGATGGCAGGTATACAGAATCGTGTGACCGAGCATTTTTTTATTGAACGATCGATTTCCACGAATAATCCGATAGCTGAGACTGAATTCGGTTCTAGCTGACACACTGCTGAAAAGCCGACAAAACAATAATTTTGACACGAAGTCACTAGTGAATCTATGTATTTTTTTAACACGGGGTTGGGTGTTTTACGCGTTCATTCACACCATCCTCTAGACACAACCACGGCAACAATCCAGTGCCGATTGCGCAAGATATTCGCTCCAAATACAACGCCGTCATTGTCTCGATGGGCATACCGGGCATTAATGGCGCATTGAAACCGATCGATATCGACGAACTGAACGCAATCAGTGGCAACGCGGCGTTGGTGTTTTCCGTGCAGAATATTCAGGTGTTTTAAAATTTTTAAAATTTTATATCATTCTTTTTCAACGTATCTCATGACAAAGCTTTATATGGCCCACCGAATCTCAAAACTTCCACCAAATTAGGATCTACCGCAATATTTGCAACCGATCGCAGACGTGATTCCGTGCGACTGTCGTACGACAACCGCCAGCACGACTACAACGACGACACCCACAACGACGACAACATCTGGCGGACCATGTGAGAAATTGATTTGTCAAGTTTACTGATTGATTGATTGATTGATTGATTGATTGATTGACTGACTGACTGACTGACTGATTGATTGATTGATTGATTGATTGATTGATTGATTGATTGATTGATTGATTGATTGATTGATTGATTTGTTGCTTTTATTCGACACATTATAAGTGTCCGGAAGGTGCACAAAAAAAATCCAGTTTCCAGACCAGCAATTTTTCATTCACTTTAGCACTGTGGAACTTGCCATTTCAGGCTATGGAGACATCGCGTTTATTGTGGAGACCTCAGAACGAGTTGGTCCACTTATACAGGGGGTAAGTGAATTGAATTAAAATGGAAACATTCATTTGCAAAATGGTACCACAAACGATTCTTTATTGTTCTTGTTGCGAACAATTTGAGAGCCCATCAATAAAACACAATCCATTTCTACATACCATATGCAACTAGCTGATTGGTTGGTGCACACGTGGTACATGCTTTCTGTGTGGGCACTGCTGTAGAGGTGGAGTCGTCTTGCAGAGAAAGCATGCATCACACGTGATCACCAACCAATCAGCTACAGCAGTTGCATATGATTTCGAAACAAACTGTATAATTGTTTTTAAATAAGATAATTTCCAGCTGTTCGGAGCAGTACTACAATTGGTGCAAGCACTTGGAGCATCTGATGCATCCAATCACGTCGCGTTTGTGCATTTCTCCAGTCCGGACAATCGTACGAGTATTCTGTTCAATCTCGAGAACACCAACAGCTACTCGGAGATACAGACGGCGTTGGCTGGCGTCAATGTGACGTCAATTCTGGGCATCAGTGATATTGATCGGTGAGTGATGACTGTTGATGTGCTCACAGACAAGGCTAATGGACACTGATGAATGCTGACGCACGTCGACGTACGTGACATGACGTGACGTTACGTGACCTGTGTGACGTGACGCAATGTGACGTGACGTGACGCAATGTGACGTGACGTGACGTGATGTGACGCAACGTGACGTGACGCCACGTGACGTGACGTGACGTGGCGTGAGGTGACGCTACGTGACGTGATGCGCGTGACTACTGTGACTGGTTATTGCTGCAATTGTAATTTTAAAATTTTTATAAAAAACATAAAAATCAACATTTCCACCTCTGTCCAGTGGCTTGCGATTGACGAACGACCGAGTGCTCGTCAGTGGGCACGATCGCTCGAACGCACCAAACATCGTGATCCTTTTCGCCGAGGGATTGTGAGTGGCACCGGGAGTAGGATTGTTTAGCCGGATTAATCTGATGCTTCACATCAAGCAATGAATTTTTTAACATCTTACTTGAATTCTTCCTGTAAACTCAAGTTGTTGTTGTTGTTGTTGTTGTTGTTGTTGTTGTTGGGAATTTTCGGCAATGTTTTTAGCCAGATCTAACTCAAAAAAGCGTAGAACGCCTTCGAGCAGGACGCCCATTGAGTTTTCTCTGTCATCAAGTGCCTACCCCTCGGCGGGGCTCGATCCCCCGAGCGCACAGATAATAGTCCAACGCGCTACCACCAGGCCATGAGCGGTGACAAAAAAATCCAATATTCGAACCTACCAGCTACGACCAAGCGAGCGACTGTTGTCCGTCGCCGTTCGCCACGGCCGCACAGTTACGCCAAAAGTCGACGATTTTCGCCGTCGGAGTCGGACTCGCCTATCTGCCGTATAATCTCGCGAATATCACCGGCTCCTACGATCGGGTGTTCACGATGTCGAATTACATGAACATGGTGCCGCTGATACAGAACATACTACTACACGACAGCTGTACGACGAGTACGACGACGACGACGACTACGGCGACACCGCCAACAACAGGTGAGAGCAGAAACGGATTCGGTATCGTGGAGCAGGAGTCAATCGATTGGGCGACAGTAGTGCTAGATCTGTGAGAACGCATTTTCCTTCCCACACTCTTATGTTTTGGCTAAACAACAATGTCCAAAGTGGTGTGTCCGGTTTCCTGTCCGCCGCGGTGTCCGGTCTCCGGAGCGGTGTCCTGTCCCGGAAATACAAAGTAGATGCATAAAAAAGCCGAAGCCTACGATGGCTTTGCGACTAACCGCTGATGAGTTATACTTTTAGTTTCGAAACACGAGTGGGACAGGACACGACACCGGAATGCAGTGCAATGCAGTTTTTTTTTTGCATATGCGAAGTTCTTACACGTGGGTTATTTTGTGTCGTGGGGGCAGCGTTTTTTGGCACACGATTCGATTTTGTTCAAGTTATGGTTTGTTGAACTTTTCGAATCCAATCTTTCTTCAAAAAATCAGCAACGTTTCCAGGCAAAGCGGACATTGTATTTATACTGGAGACTTCCGAACGTCTGTCCACTATAGTGCCATTGGTAAGGATTTTTGTACAATTTTGACTGGAAATATTTTGTCTTGGGTTTCATGATTTCTGCAAAAATTTCTAACAGCGCAAAATGGTTGGATGGAATGTTTGTATAGAAGTTTTAAAGATTGAAGTCGATTATATTTCACAACTATTTCAGCTTCTAGAAGTGATTGTAAATATGACTGCTACGTTTGCACCGTCCAGCGGTGGTCGACACGTTTCGCTAGTACATTTCTCCAGGTATACAACTGAAAATAAAAAACATCAAAGGAATTTTAATTCTTTGATTCTTGCCACTATCCGCTATACTAGACATGCGAGCCTTTTTTCAGCCCCGATTCCAGAAGTGCGGTGTTGTTCAATTTGAATCAGGGAACGTCATTCAGCTACGTTCAGTCGCAAGTCACCGCGTTGAACTACACGAGTATACTCGGGCTGTCCGATGTTAATAGGTACAGTATGTTTGTTTAAGCATGTCACTTGTTTCGCAGAATACAGCGCTCACGGAAGAAGAAAAATAACGGCAGCCGGGGTTGCAAAAACATTATTTAGTCACAAATGTTCGATGACAATCAAACCGGATACATTCGTTCTTCTTGCTGTTGTTCAAAGTCTTTTCCGTTGGTGCGTCGGCGCAAAAAAAACTGTTCACTTCTCTCCAGAGGGCTCGAAATAACCGTGCAGCAAGTGTTCAATGTCAGTGGGCAAGACCGACCGGACGCTAAGAACATCGCCATTCTCCTGTCGACTGGATTGTGCGATTATTAGATTTTTCTGGTTTCCGTTTTTACACGTGGTGTACTTTTTCTCTATTTTTTATCCATACACTTGTTGAGTGAATACCACAAGAAAGGCCAGTTATGCTGACATACGCCAAAGAACACGTCTCCATGGCACGTGACGTGACGTGACGTGACGTGACGTGACGTGACGTGACGTGACGTGACGTGACGTGACGTGACGTGAAAGAACCTAAAATCTTTTATTTGTTGTTTTTCTTGCAGTTACGACCACGCGAGCAACTGCTGTCAAGAGCCGTGGACAGTTGCCAACCAACTGCGACAGTTGTCCACAGTGTACGCGGTTGAGGCCGGCGTTCAGTCGGTGCACGATAACCTTGCCAGAATTACTGGTGATGTGTCGCATATCGTTTTCGTTGAACATTATCCAATGTTGCTGCAGCGTATCTGTTCCACGATAGGTGGCTGCTGATGTGATGGAGGGGAGGGCGATTATTGTGTGACAGTTATAAACCTCGGTTGTTTTTGTTCGTTTGTTTGTTTGTGAGAACGTGTTGTGATAGACGTTGAGGCCAGTTCATACTGACGTGTGCTGACGTGCGGGAGGTCGACGTACGTCAAACGCACGTCTCCATGGACGGTGGTATGCAATAACACGAGACGTGACGTGCCGCACACGCATACGTCAGCATGAGCGGGCCTTAAATGATTGCTATCACAGGTGTGGAGTGTTCATTTGATTTGTAAGTTTATGTGCATTGCACGTCTAGCACATGTGATGATATTGTAATTTACGTCTCACACCTTCTCATGAACAGACTATAGCGTTTGAGTGCTATAATTTTACACCAGTTACACTATCCTCGTTTTCTCTCATCTTTATGTCTCTCTGACATTCTTCAATGGAAAATTTGTTTTTTATACTTGGATGTGCCTTCGGTTTATGAAATGGTTGTTCATTTTTTATTGCATTTTGTCTTTTCATTTTTTATGTTGATTGCTTTTTTTTAAACGCATTTCAAAAATAGTTTGCATTTATCAAAAAATGTTTCCATTCACAAATCTCACTTTTACTTATTGTTGCATTTTTGATCCAACAGAATCTTTTCCAGGTACTCAGGTACACAATCTACTGGTGTTTTTCATTTTATCTGATTTTTCATAATTGTTTTAGTTACATTGTATGTTGTATCATCGTGCTGTTTTTAAGCTTTTTTGCCAAATGTGTTTTTTCTGATTGCTTGTTTTCCTTTTCCGTGCTTCTCTATTGTGTGAGAGTGGATTCTAGTTCATTCGTGTATTTAGGAGACGATTTGCATCTGTCATGTCGCTTTTTGAAAAACCTTCGTGTCGTAACTTAAAGATGAAACAAAGGGTTTGAAAGTTGATTTTTTTACAAATTGTCTAAAAGTGATACATGCGTGTACGTGCGCTCCATTTTATAGTCTTCAATCAAACATAACAACGAAAACAAGTATGCACTTTCAGTCAACCATTTTTTATTTAGCGACTCCACAACGAAGAAAAACCAGACCCGTTTCAACAGTAAACGCCACCAAAGCAAACATACAACCGACCAACAACAAGCAGAACGGTCCAAGCATCACTTGAAAGGGCAACGGTTTCACCGGCAACTCTTTCGAGTGACTGTCGTCGCACGGCGGATACAGCGATTTGTATTTTGCGTAGATCTGCAACGCAAAAAAATGGTGTTTATTACTGCTGCATGTGAAATTCTACGGTCGTGGATACGGTACGGTCTTAGCGGGCGAAAAGATAACCGACACCGTAATCACGAGGTGTATTGCACTAATTGGTCAATCATTGGCAATAAATCAAAAAAGAGACTTCCAAGATTTTTTTTTCACGAAACTCGACAACACAACTCTGCCCCTCGAACCTGATTGATCGTTTCAAACTGCTGTATGATGGCCTTGTTGATGCGCGGCAACAGCGGATGCTCCTTGCGCAACAGAAACGACTGCCAATTGGTCGGAGCGACCTCGGACAGATCGACTGCGGTGATGCCGCAGTGCGTGTTCAACGCCAGGAGGCCCTCGAATTCACCGGTCGGCGTCACGAATTCACCTAAGCAAGAAAATAAAAGTACAGTTGGTTTGTTTGAAACCTGTAAACGATATCAAGCGAGCAGCCCTAAACAAAACTCCAAAAAGGAACTTCAAGACCCGTTCATGCTGACGTATGCGTATACGTCACGTCACGTCACATCACGACTTGTCACGTCACGACCGACGAGACACGACATGTCACGTCACGTCACTTCACACCACGCCACGCCACGTCACGCCACATCACATCGCATCACGCTACGTCACGCCACATCACGTCACGCCACATCACGTCACGTCACCTCACGTCACGTCACGTCAAGTCACGTCACGTCAAGTCACGTCACGTCTCGTCACGTCACGTCACGTCATGTCGCGTCACGTCGTTCATGGAGATGACGTGCCTGTGGCGTACGTCAGCATACAGTACGTCACTATGAGCAGGTCCTGTTCATTTCTCCTAATCTGACCGACCAGTGCGCACGAGCGCGATCATTTTCTCAAAGTCCGGCTCGACCACCACCGGATTGTCACGGACGGCGTGACGGAGTTTGGTGTAGAACGAACTGTCACTGGACACCAAGTGCTCGAAGAAATAAAACGCCATCGAATTCGTGATCAGACGCGTGTCGTGGTTCGTGAGACTGTGAAAAGAGAAATAAAAAAATTTAAAAAAATCACATCGAAAATCGCTTTTTTCGTGCAGTTTTATTATTGCTGGACATTCTCATTCTTTTGCACGGTGTTCTGTTCCCAAAAAGGCGCGTCTGTAGCGCTAGTGTAGAACTTCTGTCTACCGCTCCGTAGGTGGAAAGTTCGAACCCCGCTTTGGACAAGACACATAACTGAGAAATTAATGGGACCGATAACTAATGGATCTAATGGACTGCTCCCTCCAGACCCAGAGCCGAGGGTGAATTGGGCTCGGGGTAGTATTATTGCCCGTTTTCACCGGAGTTTGGTACCTTTTGGCTTCAGAAACCGGTGCGCGAACAATAAAAAACAACAATTCAGTGACTATCCAGCATCTGTATTCTGCAAAAAAACAAATGCCAGATTTCAACAAACCCACTGTACCTCGCAATCAAATGCTCCGGACTCTCGATGGACGGCGCTGAAGGCGGTATCAACAGTATGCTGAGCAGGTACGTGTTGTAGAGACCGTGAAACAGCAGCAGCAACAGCTGATACATGACGCTCATCAAGGTGGTGGACAAGTGAGGCGGAAGCGGAATCTGATCGGCCTGTTTGCACGCGAGGCGATATTGCGGCCAGGCCATTGTGGCACGAGCACGGTCGTTCAGGTGGATCTGCTCCAGGGCTGAGTTGACCCGCACTTTGCGACTTGGCTGACGGCGGTGTGCTTCAGCAGTTTGGGTTGTTCGACGTGCGGAACCTTCTGAATTACAATATACAGTATGTCGAACAGTCGAACAATACAGTCGAACTCTGAATTACAGTATAGGGAATCAGCTGATTGGTCGGGATTACGGTGTGCATGCAGTCTCTGCAAAAACCAAACTTCGCCCCCATAGCAATGCCTGCACAGAAAGCATGAAATACCGTAATCTCAACCAATCAGCTGATTCCCTATAATTTAAAGTTCGACTGCAAGTAATATGAAGTTTTGGCAGCTCAGGTGCTAAAACCCCATCAAGTAGAAATTACGGCGCCCATCCAGTTTTTCCACCGTTAAGTCCCTGGATACCCTTACCGGCGGAACTCGATCCCCCCACCGCACAACCAAGAGACGCACGTGCTAACCACCAGACCACAAGCGACACCCTCGTAGAAAACTGATCATAGAATCACAGTGCAAAGCAAGTCAAGTTCACCATTTGCAGCCTGAATGATAGTATGCGACCTGCTCAATTGTTGCCCAGTTCTGCTAAGACAACGACGCCCGACACAAACCTGTCATCACAAGCAGCACAGTGGTAAACTGCATCAACACGGGCAGCAATAGCAAGATCGTGCAGACAATCAGCCAAAGTGACCAGTGAAAGGTGGACAGAAACTTTGTGGCGTTTTGCATCGGCGTTGGTTTTTGTATGCCGAGTACCATGAGCGTTCGTGAGAGTGCAAATGGATAGGTGAACTGAGAGAGACTGTTTTTCTGCTGTGAATTAAAGGAAAAATAACAATGCAGGATTACTGTTTTTCTGTTTTTTTCTGTTTGTTTTGTCGTCCATTATCATGGAATAGTTTTCAGGCACGCTAAACAGGTGCCCGGTCAGTTTGGGTAAACGGACACCGCACCGGACACCTTTTTCAGCGTGAGAACACTCAATCGCCGCACAACCGATTTCCAATGCCCGACTTACAAAACCGAGTCGCTGATAAAAAAAACTAAAAAAATCTTAATTCTTCTTCTGCGAAACGAAAATTTTGATTTTTTTTATTATTTACCTGAAAATACCTCATACGCTCGACCGTGTTCAGATAGTAGGCGTTCGAGAGATCATAGTCGTCCTCTGCGATTGATTTATAGACGCCCGTGAAGTTGCCACCATTTAGGTCACCCCAGTCGACTGGCAATGGCACTTGCAGGACTTCGAAGTTAATTCTGGCGGCTGTTTTTGTTTTGTGTTGAGGTTTACACGCAATTATGTTTAGGTTTACACAATAAGCCTAGGAATTTTCGCAGCGGTTAGCATTTAACGGCGCATTCATGAAGCAGTATTTAGTGACGCGTAGCTGTGTGTTAATCCATAGCTATGCGGTCATGAAATACTGCTTCATGAATGCTCCTTAAGTCATCTCATACTGTACCATCGTTTGCGTCTTACATTGTGTGTATCCGGTAAGATTTCGATTCTACAATTTGTTTCAGTCGAATATGCAAAAAGAAGTTCGTGTTCGCTTGTGTGCGTGCACGACGTGTGTACATAAAAACGGGTGGCGGACGACATCGCGAGTGGATGGACACCGCGGTTTGCGGTCTCTTGCCCGTTGAGCAAAAAAGACCGCGAATGCCCCACCCCTCCATAATTTCCAAGCTAAAAACTTGGCATCATCACGCCGTTTTTCACCCACCACCAGATTTTAAGAAGAAAAACGCCGGGTTCCGCTGACCTCTGAGAACTTTTCCGAGAATCTCCGCATGCACGCCGGGCAAATTACAATCGGCCGTTGGCTCGAGTGTTCGGTTCCAGTTTGAGCACGGAAACACGGACGGTTGCCACGGGGTCGCCGCCACCCAGAGAGTGTTGTTGTCGCGGGGTTTGCTCATTTTCTTTGATTTTTTCCGGAGCAGGTTTTTTTATTGTATGAAGAGATTTGCCCACCAACACACAAAACAAACAGGAATAATAATAAAATTGAAGTGTGTCACGTTTTGTGGTTCCATCGTTTTTTTTCTTTCTCATTCGCCTGATTTTGAAATGCAAGGAGGCCGCCGGGCCCGTTAGGCGCCTTTGTTTGTTTTGCGAGCAATTTTCGTTCCAATTTGGTTTATTTTCGGCAAAAAAAACACGCCAGGAGTACCGCATAAACATACTGGTTTAAGTGTTGTATGTACAATGTAGCACGTACATACAACGTTGTTTTTGGTGTATGGTTTCAGTTTGCTTTGCTCATTTTTGACTTGCTCATTATTATTTTTGTACATATATGCGTTTTTCTGTTTCTCTCTGAATACTCACATGAGCACATATGATAATGAATCAAAAAAAGCCCGAAACAGTATCCAAAATCAGTATTTTGTCTTTGAAACACGTGTTTTCGATTGTCGAACACATGTTTTTTCATTGCGATCGTTGTTTTTTTCAAAAAAAAGTTCGGAGTGAACACAAAAATAATGAAAACTCATTGAGATGCATCGGAACGTTCATACATCGTATACTGAACTTAAAAATCAATAATGCCATTATGCTGCATCAAAAAGCTACATGCATCAAAAAAACGTTTGCTACTGCATGCTGAAGCATAAAATTGTTGTGCAAATTAAAATTATCCGGTGTACAATAAAAACTCACACGTTTAAATTTAAATTTAAACTCACACTCACACAATAAAAAATCACGTTTACACTAAAACCCATTCTCAGCAGTTTTTTTAAAGATTTGGAAAAACAGCATTATTAAAAAAAATAATCTAAGCAAACAACACACACTTTTGATCGACCTATGATCTCGTCTCCGTTGGTGTTGTCGCCGAAGTCTGTTTTTTCATAACAACATTTTTATTCGTTGCTTTTTCATCTTTAAGTAGTGTTTGTCATGCTGTACAGCTTTCATGCCGCCTTCTCTCGGTAGTTAGGGAACACAAATGATACCCGCTGATTGGAAACGTGTCACCGCAAAATGGCACAGGGCATTTATACAGTCCGTTGGACGGTCCTCGAAAACACGATTTTTGCCGTTTTGTTATAAAGTATGTTTGTTGCAGGTGTCACTTTTTCAGAGAAGCGAAAAAGTTAATTATATAAAAAAGAACGAATGTATCTTGGTTAAACTCAAGCACTCCCAACTGTGACTAACTCATGTTTTCTTGCAATTTCCGCTACCGTTAGTTCTTCGTT
>JASANC010001941.1:0-24723 GCA_030248135.1 Theristus sp. LFF4_11
CACCTAGAGATGTAACGGTCAAAAAAAATTTTTTTATATTTTTTTTAAAGTAAAAAAATGAGCTTTTTTATTTTTTTATTAAAAATTTTTGAAATTTTTTTTTTAATGTGCCCTGAAAATGCCGTTTTTGGCATAATTTTTCGAAAGTTCAACAAAAATTTTCTTTGACTTTACCTTGTCACTTAGTCTTCAACGCTGCAGGTGGTATTCTGGATTGATTTATCGACTGTTTTCAGCCTTGGTGAGTGATGATCGACTCGCGCATTGAAGTACTTGAGCGTCGAAAAGGCTAGTTCAACAAATTCCGATGCCGCTAAGGTGAGATAGAAGCAGAGAACTCACATTTACGCATCGTTTTTCAGGATCTCGAAAGGTCGAAATTGCACTGTCTGCCACTGCAAGCGTAACTTCGTTGGTTGCTCGTTGCTGTTTCGCCTCGTGTCGTCAGCATGATCACACCGGTTTGTTGTTGAACTTGTTTCCGTGTTATTTGAGGTGAATTGAGAGGCAAAACACGAGACGTGATGTCGTCGGTGGGAAAATGGGGTCGCCGAAACCAGTACCGAAGGCGAAAGCAAATTTTCGAGGGGGGGGGGTGTCGTCACGTGGGGGGGGGGGGGGGTGCCGAAAATTTTTCAGTGGGGGGTGTCAGTCATGGTACAGTGACACCCCCCCAGGCGTGGGCCATGGGGGGTGCACTATATTGTAGAAAATTTTCTGGGGGGGGGGGGGGGCACACCCCCCACCCCACCCATGAGATTTTTTCGCTTAAATTTTGAAGGAAAAACGCTAAATTTTGCTGCAAAATCTTTGAAATTACAATGAAGAATGTCTAGTTACCATATTTTTAGCTTATATTATGGACTTTAAAGACAAAAAATGATGATTTTTTAGCAAAAAATCATGATTTTTGGGTGGTCCGAGAAAATTTTTGGGGGGTGTCACTGTTACTTAGGTCCATCTAGGGGGGGGGGGGGGGGGGGGGTGTCAAGCAAATTTCGAGGGGGTGTGTGGATGGTCCAATGACAGGTTTTGGGGGGTGGGTGTCGCGTGACCCCCCGACCCCCCCCACGCGGAGGTCTCGGGGGCTCGGGCGGGAGTCCCCCCCCCCACCCCCCTCGTCTTCGGTACTGGCGAAACCAAGTCTGAAATTTTCACCCTCCTCCCATATGAGTGGGGGTCATATGGTAAGTCGGTGGCTCCTCAGATGGTGATATTCGGACTCCCTGAAAAATTCTGAACAACTTTGATTTTTTTTAATTAAAAAAAAAAATTTTTAAGAAAAAAATAGGAAATTTTTTTTCTTGACATCTCTAGGTAAAACGGTCCAAAATCGACTGCTAAAGGTTTTACGAGGTATAATCAAAGAAAATTTTTGTTGGACTTTCGAAAAATTGTGCCAAAATTGAGGTTTTCAGAGCATATTAGAGAAAAAATTTTCGAATTAAAAAAACAAAAATTTTAATCATTTTTTTAAAAAAAAATTTCATTTTTGTTTAAATTTTATTTAAAAAAAAACAACCCTCCTACCCCCCCATCGGACCCCCCCTCGAAAATTTGGCCAACACTCCCACGCCCCCCATGAAATTTTGTCTGGCGGAGACCCCCCCTAAAATTTTCTGCACACCCTGAAATGTTTTTCGAAAATCATTATTTTTTGACCATAAAGTCCATAATATAAGCTGAATATATGATAACTTCACCATCTTCATTGTAATTTCAAAGATTTTTCAGCAAAATTTAGCGTTTTTCCTTTAAAATTTAAGCGAAAAAATATCATGGGGGGGTGGGGGTAGGGTTGTTAAAAAAACAAAAATCGTCATTTTTGTTTTTTTAAATGAAAAATTTTAAAAAAAATTTCAAAAATCAAAGTTGTGCTAAATCAATCAGGGAGTCCGAAGAACCACATATGATATGCAAGCGCTTCCCGAATGACTCCCGTATGGCGGAACTTTGCAGATTTTGTTTTGGTGGCCTCATTTACCCCTTTTCCAAACCGTTACCATACCTCTTCTTGTGTTTTGACTTCCAAAACGTCACTAATTGTCCCCAGCCCAAGTGAAAATACACATACCGGCTTGAAATTCGATCAATTCTGATGATGTGTCGCGACGGCAGTACACGAAACAGCAATCAGATAACGTAACGCTTGCAAACGGAGCAGCTCAGACGCTCAAATTTAGATTGCGAGGCGAATCGTCACCTTATCTGCATCGTAAATGGTAAGCCAACCTTTGGGACGCTTAAAAACTTCATCGCAGATGTTGTTGAAGCCTGAAATCAGTCGGTAAAACGGTCCAAAATGGACTGCTGACGGTTTTACGATGTAGTATCAAAGAAAATTTTTGTTAAACTTTTGAAAAATTGTGCCAAAATTGAGGTTTTCGGAGCATATTAAAGGAAATTTTTTCGAATTTAAAAAAAATTGGCATTTTTTGTTTTTTTTAATTACTTTTTTTAATTTTGATTTTTGTTTAACAACCCTAGGTGGGGGGGCAGTAGCGAAAGCGGGACCTGGGGTGAGGGGGGGGGGGTGTTTGCCTAATTTTAGAGGGTGGGGGTCAGGTGCCTTCTCGGTGAGGGGGGGTGCACGGGCAGCAATTTTTCCTGAGGGGGGGTGCACTGGCAGAAAAATTTCGTAAGGGGGGGTGCACGGGATCGCACGGGTAATACCAAATTTTTGCCTTAAAAAACAGAGAAATTCTTGTAAAATACAGAATATTTTGTGCAAACAAGCTGCTTGTTTGGTCAGAAACAACAAAATCTATGCAAGGACAGACACAAACGTCAAGAAAAATGCAAAAATTACGGTATTTTTTAAAAAAATTGAGATGAGATTGACCACAGTGAGGGGGGGGGGTGCGGAAGTTTCCACTGGAATTCCCGTTGAAAGTATAAAAAAAACAATCTTTTTTGACGAGCAACAATTAACAGCCATTCCCGTTCAAAGTATCACAAATCAATCTTGCGTCATTAGCCTTTTTAATGTCGTGGTGAAGTGTGCACCCCGGGTGTAACGGTTTGTTCGCACTAAGGACGTTTGACCTCCACGCTCCGAGTCCCCGGCCTCGAGCGCCGATGTGGCGATCTGCACGCTCGGATCTGCTGTCGTCGAGACTGAGTTAAAGGAAGTTCAGCAAGTTAATTATTTAGGGTTCTGTTGCAATATGCGTGAGTGCGTTGTGTTTGTGTTACTCAACTTCAATCCGCAATTCTTTCTCTTTTTCTCGTTTATTCGACGTTGGCCAACTCTTTTCCAAAACAGTTATTCGATTAGTTCAGAAGAGAGGATAAAACCAGCACGGCAAAGTAAAACAACAGAGTGGCCCAGATAACAACAAAAACAACGCCTTTATACGCAACGATAACCAATGAAAAGAAAGTAGTTGACCCAATGCCAAGAAAGTAGCTTAGGCATTCACACGCACTCGACCATGCGCCACATCAGCAGCACAGACTACGGTAGCACGGATAGGCGTGAGGTTATAATAGGACATTACAGTATCCCCCTCCTATTCGGAGTGCCCTCACGACGACCTGTGCCCCCCGACACCATGCGGCGTAACTGCACATCGCCTCAGACCTGCAAACGCGTCTCTACTTAGTCAACACTTGCAACTACACAACAAAACAATACAAAACACTTTACATGCGAATTACAAAGTACAAACTTATTCAACATGGAAATTACAAAACAAGCACCATTAGTAAACTGACAAAACAGATTCTACTAACTGTTACTCCTGAACTTTTCAAAAAGAAATGAATCACAAAACTTCTTCGACTTTCCTTAAACACCAAAATCACCAATTTATACTTTTACGGAATTACAGCCCCTGCCGAAAAGAAAAGAACCTGTTACTACAAACGCCTGCACCTGGGGCTTTTAATGACAAATTCAAAACTGGGAAAACAAACAAAAAAACACTAAACTTCTACAAACTTGTCTCCGGCGCTCGACGAACGACCTGCGCCCGGAAACCACCAAAATAAAGACAAAACAAAACGAACAAAAATTCAAAACACAAATTATCCCCCTCCTACTTTAAGAAACGGTACAAAACAACGACAATGAACAAATACTTTAGAACGGTTAGCAGCAGAACCCAAACATACAAAGCAAAACTTCAAAAATGGCCACTACAAAACCAAACGTCTTCTTCAAACGTTAGACGAAACAAAACACACTATTTTTCTTGATCAACGTGGACAAATCAGAAAATCCGAAATAAAAGCAAAACGAAAAACAACTTCTAGGCAACTTTTAAACATCCAATTTTCAATAAAACAGCACTCGTAGTGGGTTACTCAAAAGCACAAAAAGTGACAACTTGACAACTGGAAAACAACAAAACTGACAATCTGGGCCCACTCTAAAAAATAAAACAGTACACAAATTACCCTGGACACCTCTCAGCACCAAACTGAACCAAAACTGAAAAAAAACCAAACAAACAAAACTATCCTGAATTTCTATTGGCTCGGGGTTCCAAACGAAAAATCTAAAAGAAAACCAAACAAAACCAAATTTTTGCCAAGCTAAACAAACTACACAAAACAACTAAATTAACTTCTGCCCCTGAGCCAAACCAATCACAACCATCACTTCTGCTTGCCTCCACGATCGTGTTCGCCTCGGCCACGTGAACGATTCACCTCTCGACGCGTTGCCGCAGCCAATTCCTCTCGAACATCGCCCAGATAAAGATCGTACATCGACGTGTGCAGCTGTCGCCATCCCTCTCGATAACGCTCCAACGCTGCCAATTGCAACTCGCGTTTTCGTTCCAGGGCCGCCCATTTCTCACGTCCTCGCAATCCCGGTGGCGGTGTAGCAGCATCCTAAGCTTCCTCCAGTTGTCGCTCCAACGCTTCTTCTTCTCCTGGCAACGGGCATCGCTGGGGTCCATGACGCGGTCGACAACACGTCACACACAGCCCTTGCGCCTCCATGCGCTCTCGCAATCCTCCACTCGAACTCGAATGGTCCTCCATGACCTTCTGTCGCACAGATCCATCTATGGCCTCCTGTTGCACCGATTCATCCGTAGCTCCCGATCCATCAGCAACCATCGTCGTACTGCGATAACGTCCCGGGCGCAATATAGCCGAATATGCAGACAGATACTGCTCCAGACGACTCGACTGATACGGCGATCGCACCGGTCGCATTTGGGCACGCAACACATCCGCAGGGTCTCCTTCCGGTAGCCTTGCCACGTTTCGACGCTTCGCACTGCTTGATGTAATGCCACAGACTGTTATGCAAATCTTGAATCCACCAGTTCATCTGCCGACAAAACACCCAGTCTCCATCCAAACGCGGAACGAACACTTCTCCAGCTCTATTCATCACAGGAATTGACAGGCGCGTTGAACGATCGCGATACACACCGAAATACTCTTGATCCCACAGGAACGTGTCGCACTCCGACGGCTCACAGTTTTGCAGATGGACTCGCAAATGCCAACGGCACCACTTGAACACATCGAATCCTTGCGGGTCATGCTGAATCACACTCTCAGGCTGATAGTGTTTCAGCGCGTCCACTCGCAACGGACCAACTCCTGCGTATGCCGTAGCACTGTTCACTGCATCTCGCATCTCTTGCGTGACTGACAGAGTCGACATGCTCTTCCAACGGTATTGCGGCAAGATCACTTCTACTTGCGTCTGTCCCACCGTTAATCGACCACCTGGTAGAATAGTCGTTTCCGCGCGCATCACCAAGAAACCATGCGTCTTGCTGCGATTGTCCTCATCGACCGGGTACATCGGATCTGGGAACTTCAGCCACTCTCCATGCTTGTTCGTCGTGATCGCCCATTCGCTTTCGTCACCAGTCGGCAACGTCTCGATCGGCACATTTCCAAACGCTCCAATGACTCCGTGCGCGTAGAAGATCTTGTCGTGCATTCGATCATCGTCAGCATGCGGAAAAGCGCACCAATACGTTCCCATCGCCACTCGATACTGCTCCGGGAAGAACAACGCCTCCATGCGCTTGAGTTCCTGCATGCGACAACGTAACTCATGATGCCCACGATGCTTGCACACACCACACGCCCTTTTCCATCTGTTCGAGTCGTCAACAGCCACCATCATTCCAGTCGCTGTCAACCCCTCCATGGGCTTTGAATCAGCTGCTTCTTTTGTCTCAGCGTCAATCGATCGATCCGTTTGCAGTGCGGCATTTCCCTTCTCAACTGCATTTTCCTGCAACAATACGACAACCATCTTTTCGATCCCTTCGAAGTCGTCAGTCAGTCAGCTCCAATCCTTTACGTTACGCCGTTGCTGTTACATCTTTCATTGTTGCACCATTAACTGTTGTCGGCTTTACGGCTGCAGTTGCATAGCCTCCACCTTCCCTCCAAATGATGTCGACCCTTGACATCACTATCAACGCTGTTTGCAACTGCTGCTTGTAGATCGAAAAAACGGGCCCAAACATCAAACATTCGAAATAACGCTCCTTTGAAGTCGACTGCCCTCCATGGCCAAGCGTTCTCACTCACTCCATTCGAATTGTCCAACGGCTGCAAGTCACACGACGGATGTCCAGCAGTCAGTGCAGCTTCCAGCGGCGTCGCAACAGCGTCTCCCATTTGCTCCATCGTCACGTTTGCGCGCTGCTTTTCGTCAGTGTTCGCGCTGTCGCCGTTCACTGAAACAGTTTCTGTCTCAGCTTCTTCGACACGATGTTTTTTTCTGTTTGTTTCGGAGATTCAGTCGCTAACTGACGTTGAGGTTTATAATAAACCGCCCATGGGTCTTCCAGACGTCAATTGCGGGTCCTGATTTGCGCAAACTCAGGTTTCATACACTGAGTGGAGTACTCCATCTCCCGTCAACAAATTATTCGTGTCCATTTCACAGCAACAACTCCATCGGACCGACGAACACAGCGCCACGTGACGTCATCCAATGTTGAGCCGCGTCACAGGTGATCAGTCTGCTCCACACTCAATCATTTTTTCAACAGAAAACGCCGCTCCTCCAATCCAGAACTGCACTCGAGCACACTAACCATCGACATCCGGGAGCGATCGCTTTTCAAACTCCTCATCGACGCGTTCACGCAGTCGACAATTTGCCCATTCGACTACTTCGCTCTCTTTTGGTGACTCAGCAACTGCCGTCGGATCGTCCTTCTGCTTTGCTTCAGCTGCGCCGTTGGTCTTCTCATCCGAATTAAATTCGTCGGCGCTTTTCGCTTGGTCCATTTCGGATCATTTCAATTTGTTTCTTTCAGAATGATTCAGTTATCCAATGAATCCAATCCTGAACAGAAGGAAACAAATAAAACTCTGTTGCAGCCGTACATCAAATAGAAGAACTGTTGAAACAAAACGAGATCCAGCGCAATATAATGGATGAGATGAACATTTGCTGACATCGTCGATCTTTTATTGCTGACAACTTCTCCCTTCGAAGACATTTCCAAACATCCACAGTCCAGCGGAATCGAATCAAAGCAACACATCATCACAGTAACGCAGTCGCTTCGTTTCTGCTCCCACTGCATCCAAGGCAATTTCCGTTACTCGATCGTCGTGCACAGAAGCTCTCCATAGCAACTGGCGTGTCACAAGGGCAAAACGTTGAAGCAGAAATGAATCCATTTGTCGTGACGTGATGCGTTGAAGCTGTTGTTTTAACTGTTGTGGCGTATCAAGCAGCAAACAAAATCGCCAAAAATCAAACTGTTGGTGCAAATAACTGTTGGATCGATCGATGAAACACAAAACTGTTGAACTGCAAACTTCTGTTGAACTGTTGCTTCTTGTACTGTTGCTTTGTTGGTGTTGTTTTAATGTTGTATCCACTGTGAACTGTTGAGGCAAACTTGGACGATGTTATGTTTGGTTCCTCAGGTGCAGGTTAAAACAATATTGCACTTTGTTGTTTGCCAACAGTTTTATTGAAAATTGGATGTTTAAAAGTTGCCTAGAAGTTGTTTTTCGTTTTGCTTTTGTTTCGGATTTTCTGATTTGTCCACGTTGGTCAAGAAAAATAGTGTGTTTTGTTTTGTCTAACGTTTAAAGGAGACGTTTGGTTTTGTAGTGGCCATTTTTGAAGTTTTGCTTTGTATGTTTGGGTTCTGCTGCTAACCGTTCTAAAGTATTTGTTCATTGTAGTTGTTTTGTACCGTTTCTTAAAGTAGGAGGGGGATAATTTGTGTTTTGAATTTTGTTCGTTTTGTTTTGTCTTTATTTTTGGTGGTTTCCTGGTGCAGGTTGTTCGTCTAGCGCCGGAGACAAGTTTGTATAAGTTTAGTGTTTTCTTGTTTGTTTTCCAAGTTTTGAATTTGTCATTAAAAGCCCCAGGTGCAGGCGTTTGTAGTAACAGGGTCTCTTCTTTTCGGCAGGGGCTGTAATTCTGTAAAAGTATAAATTGGTGATTTTGGTGTTTAAGGAAAGTCGAAGAAGTTTATTTTGTGATTTATTTCTTTTTGAAAAGTTCAGGAGTAATAGTTAGTAGAATCTGTTTTGTCAGTTTACTAATGGTGCTTGTTTTGTAAATTCCATGTTGAATAAGTTTGTACTTTGTAATTCGAATGTAAAGTGTTTTTGTAATTGTTTTGTTGTGTAGTTGCAAGTGTTGACTAAGTAGAGACGCGTTTGCAGGTCGGAGGCGATGTGCAGTTCCGCCGCATGGTGTCGGGGGGCACAGGTCGTCGTGAGGGCACTCCGAATAGGAGGGGGATACTGTAATGTCCTATTATAACCTCACGCCTATCCGTGCTACCGTAGTCTGTGCTGCTGATGTGGCGCATGGTCGAGTGCGTGTGAATGCCTAAGCTACTTTCTTGGCATTGGGTCAACTACTTTCTTTTCATTGGTTATCGTTGCGTATAAAGGCGTTGTTTTTGTTGTTATCTGGGCCACTCTGTTGTTTTACTTTGCCGTGCTGGTTTTATCCTCTCTTCTGAACTAATCGAATAACTGTTTTGGAAAAGAGTTGGCCAACGTCGAATAAACGAGAAAAAGAGAAAGAATTGCGGATTGAAGTTGAGTAACACAAACACAACGCACTCACGCATATTGCAACAGAACCCTAAATAATTAACTTGCTGAACTTCCTTTAATTCAGTCTCGACGACAGCAGATCCGAGCGTGCAGATCGCCACATCGGCGCTCGAGGCCGGGGACTCGGAGCGTGGAGGTCAAACGTCCTTAGTGCGAACAAACCGTTACACCCGGGGTGCACACTTCATCTGTTTCATAATGCAATTGTTCCTGGAGATATTGATGTACGTTATGTGTTATGGTTTTATTTCATGTTAGATTTTTTATGAACAACTGCGATTTCTGTCAGATTCTAGCCCATGAGTCAATTCAACGTGTTTTTAATTCAAAAATTGATTTGAATACAAAATTTCATGGTTGATTTAAAAACATTAAACTTGATCTTTTTCGAAAAAAATACTAAAATTACAAAATACTGTGTCTTTCTTGATTCTTTCAACCTTGATGCTTTTCAAAATGATTATTCAGAACAAGTTGTGACAAACGGTGTGTTATTTTTTCGGAATCTTTTGTGCACTGCATTAGTTTAATGAGACGTTCTTCATTGTGTTCTTTTGAATTATGCTTTGTTTAGCAAACGTTGTTGTTTCTGCGTCGGCTTATCAGCGTGTGAGCAAACACACTGGCACATCCGCTATTCGGTGGCCTGGTGGTAGTGCGTCTCTTGTGTGTGCGCTCGGGGGATCGAGCCCCGCCGAGGGGTGTATGGGCACTAAAAGACAGAGAAAACTCGATGGGCGCCCAACTCTCTGGCGTTCTGTACGCTTCTCTGGGTTAGCCCTGGTTAAAGACGTTGCCTAAAATCCCAACAACGACAACAACAACAATAAAACTGTGATTTATGAGCCCCAATAATTTGTAAAAACGTGAGTTTCCGGTTGTTTTCTCCAACAGCGATAATATGATCAAATTTGATGTTTCTGTTTTTGGTTTTGTGAGTTTTATCTTAATCTCTTGCGCTCGCACATGCACTTTATTCCGCGTCGTAAACTTCCGTAAATTTTTGTGCGTATTTACTACTATACTATTTATAGCGTAAAAATTGTCGAGCATAAAAATTCATTCATATGTGAGGGACATAAAGTTGCAAAATTTGTCTGCTTTTTTGTTTTCCAGGTCAAGAATAAATCAAAACGTCCATGTTCCACAATCCCCGCCTCGCGTGCCTGGCACCAAAGAATTAGCGTTTTTGATAGCAGACTACGTTCGTTAGTTTGACAAAATTGCACAATAATTGTTAGTTTCGGAAAAATTGTTTGTGATTTAGTAGACTACTAAAATTCCTTTTCAAGCACCTGAGCGCGCTGATTTTAGTTTCAATTTGGACCGCCTTACGATATGATAGTCCATTTGAACGCAAATGGCTGCTTTTGCTTTGTTTGTTGTTCTGTCATGTATGGCTGCATAATGAAACTTTTTTGTGTCAGTGTCAGAGAGTTTTTACTGATGAAGAATTATCCTGCGGAAAATGATTAAAGAATACTAAATAAAAAAGATGACCGACGTACTGTTGAGCAGCATTGTTTCTCGGCCTCAAATTCCAACGTTGTACACCCGTCAGCATCGTGTTTCATCGAGTACACCAGACAACAATAACAACATCGACGAAAAAAGCGCAAGCGCATTCCAACCAATCAGTGGCGGTGTTGATTTCGTAAATAAAAGTCGCCACTTTTATGAGGACAACCAAAGTCGGCAAACGCAGCCATTTTTGAGAAAAATTAGCCCGAAAACGTGTTATCATGAAAACAGTTCTGGTTAGCGAAGTTTTTGTTTCTTTTTTAGTTCAATCTTTATTGGTTGCCTGTGTGGGAATGGTAAAAAACACGCTGATTGATTGTTTTACGGTTTTAGTGTGGTTTAGATAGATACGTTACAGACCACAAGTTATCGATCAAAAATGAACCTGCTGCTTTTATATGCAGCCAATCAGCGTGCCAGATAAAGAAAGGTATTGTTTGTGAGGTCCCCCAAAAAATTGCTATTAGTTTTTGCGTTACAACGACCCAAAACAGCTGTTACGTTACGTGCATGTTTTCTTACATGCACTGAAGAAAAACACCACTCAAAAAACACACACACGCAATTTCTTTCTACTATTGTGTCATATCGTGCTATTAAAGACACCAAAGCACCGCCCGGCTAGCTCAGTCGGTAGAGCGTTAGACTCTTAATCTAACGGTCGTGGGTTCGAGCCCCACGTTGGGCGTGAAAACCTTTTTGAGTTTTCAATCTTCTAAATGTTCTGAAAACAACCAACCAATCACCAACCAATGCATACAAACAACCACATCACACAGTTTGTGGTAAGCAAAAAAATAACTGTTGACCATCAATTGAACTTCATAAAACTGCGATTCTTCTCCAGATTTTCCGAAAACAACCACCACCACGTTCGGCATCGAGTCCAGCAACGTCGTTACAACGAAAAATGAAACGGCAAAACGCACAAACTCGGATAGAAACGGTCCACGCAACCCGGTGGAAATTGACCGCAAAAGGGACTCGACAACAACGACAAATTATGCTACCATCAGTCCATTCCTGACAATGGGGCAAGCTTCAAACAAGGAGCAAACTAACAACAACGACAACGACAGAATGATGATGAAAACACATCGAGACTTGGACCAGCGTACTGCTACTGTCGGGTTGGTTTCAAGAAATCATCGCCCTTTGGTGTTTGCAAACAATGTTTTTTTGCAAACAATTTGATTGTATGCTTTTGAATTTCGTGAGAAAATGAACAGCAAACAACACTACAACAAAAGCGCTATGATATAAATAACCAAAAAGTTCACTTAATCCATTTTTTCTTATTCACCGTTTTTTATGATTGAAACTATCAGAAATATGCACTTTTGAACTCGACACGCTATATCGAACTGGTAGGACCAATCAATGCGCACCATTCAAAAACATTCAATCAGCGAGTTGCTTATTATTCTCAGTACGTCTGTGGTCCTTTTTTCGCTTTATTTTTTATGTGTTAAAACAAAATCACGAAACATGTGGCACGTAAAAGATCTAATAAAAAAAGCTCAAAATACCACATTTTCTGCAAAATTTATTTTCTCACTCGCTTATCTTTGTTGGTGCCTGATTTTTCTCTTTTTTTCTGTTTGAGTGAATAAAATAATCCCGCAATACCATGAATCAAAGCTCAAATAACAACAAACCCACTCAGAAAAACTGTTTAGCATAAAAACTAAGCACTTTTTTTGTAAAAAACGATGTTCAAAAAACTACTATATGCCTACACATTACTTTTTCTGTGATACCAGTTCTACGGTTTTTTATTTGCGTGAGAACTATAAGAATCTGTTTTTATTGAACCTCTCCTGTATTTTGTCATGGTTTTCCCAGGTAAAATAATTGTTTTGGAAGTTCGATGTTCGATATCTCTTAGTTTGAAATGTTTGAATGTTGAATTGTTTGAATACTCTATGTTTGAAACCATAAAGCCGCAAAAGTCTTTGACTTTATTCAAATTGACGAATCAAGGTTTCTTGAGAGAACTGAAACATCTGCGTAAGCCTCAAATTAGAATTTTCGGGTTTTCCATCCCTTGACCCCCCAAACCTACAAGTGCGTCCATATCCATATGGAAGATTTTTTTGGCACAAACCGTACTATCTTGGAACCTGTTTTGAACACTGTCAAAACCTTTTAATTAAAACATTTCAAACCCGCTGTGTTGGTAAATCAATCAGCCAACCAGATAACGCGGCCTGGCAGAGTGAACAAGAAGTGGGTAAAATATACAGGGGCTTGGACAGCGAGTAAATTCTTTTCACAACGGAACTTTTCAAAGCTTTGCCCATGAAAAGTATTCAAAACCAATTTCTCCAACGAAAAAAAAACACACGCGCGATGTTCGTTTGCGAAATAAAACGCTTTTAGTGTTGTAAGTTTTCTAGCTTTTTATGGAGTTTTTTGTACTAAAGGGCAGTATACACACATACAATTGCGGTGATTTTATGCTGGGAACGGGACGCGGATTTTTCGTACAGTGAAACTTTTTTCAAGCAGTTTTTATGAAAATCCAAAAGCTGTAAAATTTGTGTGGAAAAAGAATACTTCGGTTTTTAGTAAAAAAGTCTTCTGTCTGCAGCTAAAAAAGCTTTTTTCTGCAGAAACAACTTTTTAGTAGATTTTGCCGGTATATGTACTTGACAGTTTTTTTTAGTAGATTGGCGATTTTGTGCAGTTTTATGTGCCATTTTTTGATCGACTGCATTTGAATTGGGCTCGTTGATTGGTTGAACGGGTTTGATATAAAACTGAAAACGCTGAAATCTACTTTTGATTGAGATTTTAAGATTCATTCATTATTTTTTCCAGCTCCTAAAAAACTTTGTTTTCTATTTCGCGTCATTGGGCTTTTTATAAACAAAAAGCGTCAGTTTACGACATTGCAAACTCAACTTCCGAACAGGTGCAAAAACGAAAATGTCTGTTGTATTTTCGGCTTTATTATTGTCTGAACAATTTCGCTTCAGAATTTTTGCTTAGTAGGCTTCTGAGGGTGTTTCGTAATGGTTTTTTAGTATCTTGTACATTATTTTCAATGCAACTCAATTTTTTCCTTTTGTCTTGCTGTCAATGCGTTTTCTAAGCCCTAAAGCCAGAAACCGTTTTCAGGGTCATTAGAAGATAAAAAGTAATTGTAGTGAATGTGATGTGTTTTTGGTGTTCCCCTGCGCGTGTCTTCATTTTCTTCTTTTCAAAGAAAAAAGCTGCGTGAAATTATGAAACGCATAAAAGTAATGATGGAAAATTGCGGAGTTTCGCGAAAGTGTAAAAACCTGTGTGTATCTGTTCTTGCCCTCTGGAACTGGAACAGCCTTTTTCTGTTCTTCCGAAACTTAAAAAGCTATGTCATATTGTTTTTGTTTTATTTATTTATATTTATTTATTTGGTCGCGCGCCGGTTCCGGAAACCATAAGGTACCAAACTCTGTTGTCAAATTTTTTTTTGATAAAAGTTTTTATTTGTTATGGTATTCCTGGGTATTCATTCAATCTAATCTTTGTGCCTTTAAAAACTACCAAATAGTTGAATTAGTTGAAACATTTTAACAAGAACTCAAACTCAGTGTTTTTGTTTTTTGCACTCATCCACTTTTTAAAATCAGTCATATCTACGCAAAACACAAAAACTTTCTCTGAGATGCTAATCACTCTTCATCTCCCGCTAGAATTTATGTTTCCAGTACATGCACTCTTGTTATATGTGCCTATTTTTTGTGATTGATGTGTGGTGTTTAGAAGTCATGAACACACCAATTTGAATGTTTCTCGCTGATTGGTTGCTTTTGTGGCTGACTATCGCTCATTGGTTGCCCTAGTGTGATTTGTTACCAATCAACATGCTAGCTTTTTTGAATATGATTTGTCGATGGCGTATTGTTGGTCGAAACATTCCGTGTGCAATGATTTATGTGTAGTTTTATGTGTTTAGGTGTAAAAACCCAGTCTCTCTACACGTGCAAGTGTCTACTTTATCAATCTCCAAAATCCAAACCCCGCTCTTTTAGTGTCTGTCATTCGTTGTCTTTTGTCACCCGTGTACAAGTGTTTTTCGAAATAATGCACTGAAGTCAAAACTTTCAATACGCAAAACTTTTTTCAAAACAGCGTGTAATATGTGTTTGTGTTGGAGTCAGTTTCATAAAATGGATTGAAAGCAAGGTACTTTAGTGTCTGTCCATACTTTAGTGTAAAAATACCGTAAAGTCTTGCATATAAGGTCTCCTTATATAAATTTGAAAATCAAAAATTTCTGAAAAAAAGTGGAATTTCGTGTGACAGCCTTATAAGTGGGAGGAGGTCTTATAAAGCGAACATTAGGAATTCCGGGTCTTATAAACGGGGTAAGATTTCGACCAAGTTAAAATTTTGAATTTTTTGGTTTCCCGCCGTGTGACACTCCGCCCACTTTTGGGTGGGGGTCTTATAAGTGGGAGGAACCTTATATGCAAGACTTTACGGTAAGTATCGAAAAGAAAAAAAGTGAAACTTCTGACTTTTCAACTGGCGCGCGCGGTGTGCAGACACAAAGTCAAGGGGATTTACACCAATGTTGAACAAAAACCTCAAAAACACTTTGGATAAAGGTAATCTGTTATTGTATCTGATAGAGCGATCTTATCGCTTTTTTGTCAAAAGTTTATATGTTGTTACAAAAACCTATCCGCACAGATTGCTGGAATTTTATTTTCATTTTGCGGTTCACTGACAGATTATACATGTAAACTGCGCATCTGTTTCCTGTAAGTGTTGGTATTTGAAGATTTGTTTTGTTATTTGTGCTTTTTGAACACAAAATGTTTTCTTGCGGTAGTCATTTCAGTCTTTCTTTCATGTGATTTGTGGTATTGCCATGATATTCAGATGTAATAGATTGGCCCCACATGTCTGCAGTGTGTGTTCCATTTCATTGATTCTAAGAATCTAAAAACAAAATTGTATCTCATCTTTGAATTTCTCAAACTCTATTTATATTGACTTCTCAAAAAACTTGTTCAGTTCAGAAAACTTTTGTATTTCGATACACGCAACAAACAAGGATCGAAATTTGAATTAAAACCAGATCTTCTGAATAAAAAAATTTAGGTACACTATTTTCGTTGGACATCAAATTCAGCGGCCGATGCCGATGATTACCACATGATTTCCATTTGGGGTTACGAAACCAGTTCTTCTGTGAAATTTCCATGCGTAACCATGACAAAAAAACAATTTTTTTGTGCGAGATTAACGATTACGGCATACCTGAAGAGTCAACAAACTGAACAAAACATTGGAGGAAAAAACAAAAATTTATACCGATTTCGCTGCAAAATTCCGTATTATTTATTATTCCGTCTGCCTGCAGGAAAAAAGATCGTTTCCCGGTTTTCTCAGTATTTATTTTTCAGCTCACAAATGTTCAAAATTTTGTCCTTGGTTCCGCGAAAAGCGGAAAATGCGAAAAACGTTGGTTTTTTTCGTGAAACACACAATTTTTTAACAAAACTCTCTTTTTTATTTTTCGTTCGTTTTCCGCGCACTTTTGACCTCTAACCAACAAACAAAATGCATGCGGTGTTAGCGCAAAATTTCGCTTTTTTTCCAATTTTCGTTATGCAGTTTTTTGATTGATCTGCGCGGATTCATTGTGCTGTAGCCGGCAACCCCTCGACAAATGAAACACACGTATTACAACGGGCGGGTAAATAAATACCGTTATTTATAATTTGGGATTTAGATGGATTTTTTGATTTCAGTGGTTGGTCTCTCTTTGTTTGGTTGAGTTTAGTTCATTTGAAAAAATGACAATTTCTGTTTCTATTGACAACGTTTGGCGAAAAAAATATGAACGCTCGATCTAGCAGTGACTAGAATTTCATTTTCAACGAATGAACAAAAGAAGGGTCAACCAACTTCTGAAGTGGTATAAATACCATTAGGAAACATTGCGGTTCTCTAATTCTGTCCAACTGGTTCAAAAAGCTGATAAACAACAAAACAGAAAGAGATTTAGAAAAACAAAACAAACAAAAAATGACAACCACTTCAAAAACAACGTTGCACAGCATGGCGACTTCAGTGTGGTTCGCAACAGTTGGCAATAAAAAGTTAGTGTTTTTTTGAAATTTACCTTTTTTTCAGAAAAGACAGTTTGTTGCACAGAAAAAACCGTTTGCGGTAAATTTGATTAGTTTTCCCATGTTTCAAATACATCACTTTTGAGAAACAACTGCATAGCTTTTTTGTTAATCTATTGGTTTCAGTAATTCACATTTTGTACTGTTGTTGCGTTATGTAAAAAGGAAATCAATTTTTGTACAAAATTTGTGCAAACAAAGTTGTCATTGAAGAAAACTGCAAATTTATATAAATTTTTCTACTTCTTTTCCCCGAATATTTTCCACCGTGTTCTATTCAATTTCCGTTTAACAAATTGTACAAAATGTAAATTTGGAATAAATATGGTTCTTGTTGGGATTTTAGGCGACGTTTTTAGCCAGGGCTGACCCAGAAAAGCGTACAGAACGCCGTCGGGGTACCCATCGAGTTTTCTCTATCATTAAGTGCCCATACTCCCCTCGGCGGGGCTCGATCCCCCCAACGCACAGACACAAGAGTCTAACGCGCTACCACCAGACCACGAGGGTGACAAACATTTGGTGTTTTCCGGTACCGAGCCTCTGGATAGCAATAACGTTACGTCATCAGTTGGATCTTTTTACACAAAGTTGTGCGAATGAATGTTTTACTTCTGCAGACTGTTGAAAAGTCAAATTTTTCAAAACTTCCACACGTGTCGATCAATTTTAAAATGTAATTTAGTTCAATGATTAATAGTTCAATAGTTTAATTTGCTTGAGTGTGCAGTTTAGGTTTCAACAAATAAGCCTTAATCAAAAGAAACTGTAAAAATCCACAAAAAAACCCAAGTAGGTATTTTATGGCAAAAATTCTGTTTATTTCGTCGTGAACAAAACCAACAAAAACGTGAGTAATCAGAAAATTTATGGACTGCCACAATAAATATTTACATTTTGCAAATCATATGTGTTCCACCCAATCAACACAAAAGAAAAAATAAGGTTATGTACCTGTATCTTATCTGTTCAGAAAAGCACTTTCCTATCAATGTGACACCATTTTTTTCGAAGGTTTATCTTGTTTCGCTGAATGTGGGTTTGTTGTGCATACAGCCTTAATTTTTCTGTTCATATGTATTACTGACTGTATTCTTTGGTGTTTCCCTGTGTACAGCAACAGAAAAACTCCACAATGTGATGAGAAAAAAACTCATGCCAAGATGGTTGCAGCATACCAAGACTGGTGTGGTAGCATACCATGTTGATGAGCTTGCTGGTGAGGTTCTTGGTATATGGATTTTTTTCTGAGTGTTGTTGAATGACCTGTTGATTGGTTACACTCCAGCCAATCAGCGTGCCGAGAGTTTTGTGTAAGGCTGTCTGACATTGACATGGCAACAAATGCAAAAACTTTATTATTCACCTTTAGTTTTTTATTTTTGGCTTGTTTTTTAAATGAAATAAAGGCGTGTCTTGTTTTCATTTGAATGAATGGAACATGTTGAACAGCCGCGCTTTTTTTGATAAGAGCAAAACCGTTATTTTTCTTTTGTTGTCATAAATGTTGCGCCAACCAAAATATGAGTCATTTTGATCCGTTATCACTTTGCACAATCTCTGTTGTTGATTTTAGTTGCATTTTTGTTGCTTCTCAGTGTTCTCATTTTCTGCTGTCTGGCTTTTTATTCTCAGCCCAGCCTGTTGTTTTGAAGATTTCGCCGCAAGTGGGGGTTTTTATTCCGTCCAAACCACATATTGATTCATTATCATCTTCAATTCCAAGTTTCGCGCACTCGGTTTGGCCAACAAAAGGGACAAAGTTTAAAAAAATAGTTCAATGTACAATCAGTGTGCACTTTTCAGTGTGTTTTGTTGCCAAATGCAACACACAGTAATAACAAACAAACATTGATAGCACTCGTGTGCCAGTGTGTTTGACACTTCGTGTCACTGATGCAACGTGAAACGTGCATTACCGAAACGCACACATCCAAAATCAACAGTGCACAGTATTCAGAATGCAACAAAAACAATTAAAAATCTGTTTTTCTCTTGCAGAGTCCGCCGTCGCACCTCGAAACTGGCCAGCCAATCAGCGCAGCAACGCAATTCCACGTTGGCCAATCAACACAGTCAGACGTTGAAGGCACGCCTGCGTCCGGCGAAATCCGAGTCCAATCTGAAGTCGGCCACGAAGAAATCATCCGCTGCGCACGTCAACACCGCCATCAGCAACCAATCAACGATGCTCTCAGACGAGGAGACCTATCAGATTCAGTTGATGTACAGCGGCAACCAGTGTCGCGTGACCGTCTGCTCGTGTCTCGCCAATCTGTACTTTGCTGATTTACCGAGAGAATCGAACGCTACTAAGACAAATAACAACAACAATAAGAACAACAATAAAAATAGTAATAATAGCAACAATAAGAACAATAACAATATCTCGCCGAATAGTCACAGCAGCGGCTACTGCAGCTCGTCCAGTTCCTCCACGACGTCGAACTCAACCGAGAGACCACTGCCGAAGAAGAACGACTGGCAATTGGCAGCCACCGGGGTGCCTGTGTTGCTGTTGGAGTTGGCCGCACCTGTGCAGACGGCCAGGGTCAATGGGTACACGAGCACGCACAGGTGGGTCACGTGAACACATGGAGCAATGAACAGTGTTGAGCAACGGTCCGAAGCGAGGTCTCTGGTCTCCAAGTGAGGTCCTAAACAAGATTTGGTCCGAACAGAAGTGCTAAACAAGGTCCGGTCCAACCAAATAGAGCTCATTTTTTAATTTTTTTCTCACCCGTATTGGTACTGAACCTCGGTTGAGAGTAAGGATATATTTGGGGACCATTCGTGTCCATCACAAATTTCTATTCCCATTGAATGGATCAGTGCGCGTTACACGAACGCACATTTTCGTCAGTGTTGTTTAATTTGATTTTCAGAAAACTCTCGATTCTGCTCGCGGAGCGTGGGACCGGCTTCACGATGTGGCGCGACACCGTGGACTCGTTGACGGACTATTGCGAACTGGGCAGAACGTTTCACACGATGCGACTGTCCGGCAACCGCCGTCGGCTGGCCGGCTTCAGCTTCGACAGCAATTACTCGGCCATGCAGTTTTACCAGGCCGTGAAACAGTCGACTGCGAAACCGGGTCAGTCGGCTATGGTTCTGCATATGCGGGTTACGGTGCGGCTGCAGATTGCATTGATTACAGAATGGCGGAGTTACGCGGCATTCATGAAGAAGTATATTTAATGACCACGTAGCTATGTTCTAACACATAGCTGTGCGTCACTAAATACTGCTTTATGAACGCCCCCCCCCCAAATTCAAGTCAGGTTTTTACAGAAACTAATAACTGCATTCAACATGTGAACGGAACATTACTGCAGTTCTTTTTATCAGTGAATTTAGTTGCCAGGTGTTCTTCTCCGTGAATTTACAGCTTTTCCGCATCCAGCCGCTGCATTTGTCGAATCCTTACATACTTGGGTCTCCGTAGTCCGTGCTACATGCTGTTCATACAGTCTTATCGGAGTTTCCTGTTTTTTTTGCGAAATAAAATGAATGAATGAATGAATGAATGAATGAATGAATGAATGAATGAATGAATGAATGAATGAATGAATGAATGAATGAATGAATAGCGTGTTGCATTTTTCCGCAAAAATTTCTAGAAAACCTCGGCCAAATTGCGCAGTTGCGTCCGAAGTCGAGCGGCCAGAAGCCGGAGAAATCGCGGCGGCACAGTTTCACCGGCCAGTCAGCAGAAAGCGCGCGCACTCCGCAAGACGGAAATCTCGCAACCCTGCTGCTTCAATCACATCACCGCGCTGAAAGCAGCGGATTTGAACGCGGATTTCGGCAGTTTACCACAAAATGCGCGAAATAATAATGGCAACTTAGAAGTGGTCGAAGCGACCGCGACAAAACGAATTTCAAAAGGGAATCGCGCGAATTCCTGCATTCAACTGCTGCCGGCCGATGGGATGATTTCGCCGTCGAGGAGTGTTTGAATCGGTGTTCTTTGCATTCTTTGAAAGTCCTAGTCTGAAGACAATGCATTTTGCTTATAACACAGTAATGCGCAGCCACGGCAGTCAGTCACCCACGCAAGCTACGGCCTGTGTGTTTGTTTAAAAGACTGTGCAACATTATTGTGTTAACCACTTGTATATCTTCTGTTAGGACTTTTGTGTATTTTGTGATTTTATGATTGTACAGTCTGTCGTCGATAGCTGATTGGCTATTATTAGTGTATGAGATTGCGAATGCCGTCTTTTAAAGGATGTTTTGAGGACGAAGATTTTCTTTACCAAACTGCCAAATGCACAATTGAAAAAGTTCGAATGTGCAAACGTGCATTGAAATAACAGTCGAGCAGGACATTATGGTTTTGGTTTGAATGTTTATGATTCTTGTACAACTGATTTACATTTATATGCCATGTAATAAGTATATGTAAAATATAACAGATATGAAAAAATGAATAAAAATACATACATTAAAACACAGAATTTTGTTTTACTTTTCGCATTATTGGACGTTTTGTTGTGCTTGTAACATTAAATGTTTCAGATAAGACAAATTGACTTCGAAACAAATTTTGAAAGGTTTTCTCAAATCTCAAAGCTGCCTTTCATTCGTTGAATATCATAGAAAAAAGCCTTGCAAAAGAAGAAAAAAGCAATAAGAAATTCTCCGACAAACTAAGTAATGTTCCGAAACCCAAGAAACTGTGCTTCAAAAAGTTTGTATAAAGATAGTTTTACTCCGCCTTCTTCTGTTCCACTTCAGTGACGAACTTGGTCACGTGATCGGCGAACCAATCAGTGAACTGCAGGTGGAAATCGTGGCCTCCGTCTGGATGAGTCTCAGAACTGAAAAAGCAGAGCTAAAAAAATTAAAAAATATGCGTTAAAAAACTATGTACAATATTTTCTGCTAAAAGTTGTTCGATTTGGAAGAGAAACAAAAAAATAAGCAAAATAAGAAAAGCTATCCTCTCTTCATCGGAACCCCTAAGCTCTCTTTTCTGTTCATAATTCTGTTGCGTCTTAATCTGGCAAAAAGACGCTGAGGTTTCTTCTAGCAGAATGGCTAGTGACAGCAACACAGACGTGAAGCAGAACGCAAAAAAAGTACGTGAAAACTATATGGTTTCGTTGGCGTAAAGCGGCGTTCATGAAGCAGTGTTTGGTGACGTGTTGTGTAGCTGTATTGAATCATAGCTACGCGGCCACAAATAGGGCTTCATGAATGCCCCTTAAAGCGAACGTGTGAGCAGGAATGTTGTTATTTGTGCGCGAATTTTAGCGTTGCATCAAAAATAATGTTACTTATTCTTTTGCCTCATCGTCAGAGGAATTAGTTAATATGCAACCAATTTAATGTTTTTGTGCTCCAGAAAAAAGCAAACTACCTACCGTGAATTCTTCAACTTCCTCTTCATCTCCTGCACGAGCATGCTCAACTCCTGATACCCGAATTCATCCTTTGCTCCGTTCAACATCATCACGGGGCGTTTCACTTTCGGGAGAATATCTTGAATCAAGTTGCCGTTTGGCACAGCCAAATAGACGCTGAAATGGGCAAACTATCATATATAAATGAAACGTGTTGCGCCCCAAGTTTTAATGTCTAAAAATTAACAAATCAGCAGCCGATATCGTCCATATAAACCAGTTGCACTGAAAAAATTTAGTCTTTTTTTAATTCTGTTTTTCTAAACAAATGAAACAAAACACGAAGATTCAAACAAATGTATGCACAACTGTATAATAAACGAAAACAAAAAAGAAATATACAAAAAGCACACACGGACGTTGTGTAAAACTCTGCCTGCGCCATCCAAGTTTTCTTCGCGTAATCCTTGCCGTAAATTTCCTCGTACTTGCTGAATGCCTTGCGGCTAACAAATTTGTCTGCTGCTGAAAAAATGATAAAATTGCGCAATCAAATACACAGCTTGCTGATTGGCTGGATTTTTTGAAATCTGTGGCGCGCTGATTGGTCGAACACCGTTTGAACGAGTATGCCCGTTTGATGATTGATCGCCCCGTGCATGATTTGATTGGCACGGGTAAAACGCAAAAACCAGAAGTCAAAAACCGCAAAGCTCTCCAATGAAAAACGATCGAACAAATACTGTTAGTCACCCAGTTAAGAGCCAGTTCGTGTAAGAAGCGGGAAATTTGCTAGTAAACCCGGAAAGCTATGTCACGGATTTGGCTTAAACTTTCAGGATCCTTTATGTTACGCAAGAAAACATGCCCGCTGCCCTTATTTTTGTCAGATTTGAAAATTTTCTCAGTTTTCAGCCAAATGTTTGAAGCCGTGTTGACATTCATGGTCAAAAACTGAAATTTTCACAAAACCGTCATAACTTGCGCATACTTAAAGATAACAAGAAAATTCAAAAACCACGTTGTAGAGCTTGTCGAGGCGCATCTTTTTGGCATAGCAACCATATTTTGAAAATGTTTCATTGGTTCACTAAAGTCAAAAAACCAAAATTTTCGACCCCCCAAAAAACGGTCAAATTTTCGGGAAAATGCCTGTCAGTTGAAATAACGGAATTGCGGCAGTGGGGGACTATGATAGCGAAACACTACTGGTTGGTGGGGGGTTCAGTGCACCATTCGTTTCTCCGGAGCTCAGAGAGCCAAAGCACTTTTTTGCGCCACAAGTTGGGTATATCGAAAATGGACTTTTTCGACCTTGCTGCGTTCAAGTGTACAAAACTCTGGTTTCCCGCAACCAAATGCAAAAATTCAAACGCCATCGAATAGAGCTTGCAAAAACGCATATTTTTGATACCGAAGTCATTATTTGATAAGCATTCGTGTGTCTGTTAAAAAACGAAAACGTCATTTTTTAAGGGTGAAAGCAGCGCGATGGTGGATTTGCACTCCCCACGTTCAAGTTTACCACATAAACGTCAGTTTTTTTGGGTTGTTTTCAACGCTGAGCAAAATTGAAGTGATCTCATCTGTAATTTGGGTTTATTGAAGCTTGATTTTGGCCATATTCTGGACAAAAACTCAATATTTGCCCCGAAATTTGTGTCGTTTTCTTTGCCACCAAGGCCAAACAAAATGTCTTCCTTTTTCAGGTTGTTGAAGGCACTGACACAAGTGAAATGTTGCATCAATTTTGTTTTAAAATGATTAACTTCAGTTTTTGGCAAACGTTCGGGCCAGAAAATGAAACAAAATGTTTGGCAGTGGCCTTCATGTTTTCAGGTTATCGATGTGCAGTTCAACACGTTTTGTGATGTGCATGTGGGCCATCTCCTGTTCAATGATTGTTGTTCTTTTTATAGTTCAAAAAATTGTGCAAGCCTGATGTGCTAACAGAAAATGTTTCGCTTGAACACTCAATTTCACGTTGTCACCGAACTGGTTGTTCTAAACCGGTTGAAGTGTTCTTGAGATGCACAAAAGCGGGTTCAAACACAACTGCTTTTCTTGCTTCACATAGAATTACTTCATCTCTTTTCACGAATGATTTGATCCAGTGAGTGCAACATGTCTTGACTTTCAGTTCATGCGATCATTATTTGCCCCACATAATAGGGATGCATGTTCTGCACGCAAAAATGGCCACCTCCTCCCTCTTTTCACGCACGTGATACTTGTTGTGAACAGTAAACGTGTTGTTCAAGTGTTCGTTCTGCTAAACACTGATTGACGATGCCAGAGCCAGATTCTGATTGATTTTTTTACTCTTTCCCATTGCTGGTGACTGGCCCAAAATTGCCATCGTCATGCATTTTTTGATTCAGCCGAAAGGTTGCGTGGCGCACACCGGAACGGTCAACCTTGTTGCAGACTGTGAAATAGCACGGAGGCACCCATTTGCCTTACAAAATATGGCTCGTGTGTTTTTTGGCTCCATATGTACAAAGTATCCCCAAAAACATAACAAAAGTAAATGGCTCGTGAACATTTTCGCCCACCGCTACAGCGGTGTGCAAAAAACTCATCGACGATCGGCTGCTGCACCAGAAAGTGATCATCAGTTTCAAACATTGAATGTCGGCGTTCATTGAGAACAATGGAAAACACATTGAGCAGCCGAGAGAAAATGA